>JAFLJL010001355.1:0-39031 GCA_018398815.1 Conus ventricosus | reverse complement strand
CTGAATTGGCCTGTAACGAGCACATATTTGTGCTTCAGTCACTCCCATGGTTATCTCTGGCCTGTCATGAAACATATAAGTGCTTCAAGTGTCACACCCACTGATTATCTCTGGCCTGCATGCACGACACATAACAGCTCATTCACTCCCACTGATTATCTCTGGCCGTCATAGACACAGATATCATAATGTGCTTCAAGTGTCACTCCCACTGATTATCTCTTATCTCTGGCCTGTCATGAGGCACAGATATCATAATGTGCTTCAAGTGTCACTCCCACCGATTATCTCTGGCCTGTCATGAAGCACAGATATAACATGCTTCAAGTGTCACTCCCACTGGTTATCTCTGGCCTGTCATGAGACACAGATAAACATGCTTCAAGTGTCACTCCCACTGATTATCTCTTATCTCTGGCCTGTCATGAGGCACAGACATCATAACATGCTTCAAGTGTCACTCCCACTGATTATCTCTTATCTCTGGCCTGTCATGAGATACAGATATTATGTGCTTCAAGTGTCACTCCCACTGATTATCTCTGGCCTGTCATGAGCACAGATATCATAATGTGCTTCAAGTGTCACTCCCACTGATTATCTCTGGCCTGTCATGAGGCATAGATATCATAATGTGCTTCAAGTGTCACCCCCACTGATTAATCTGGCCTGTCATGAGTAACAGATATCATAATGTGCTTCAAGTGTCACTCACACTGATTATCTCTGGCTTGTCATGAGACACAGATATCATGTGCTTCAAGTGTCACTCTCACTGATATCTCTAGCCTGTCATGAGGCACAGATATGTACTTCAAGTGTCACTCCCACTGATTATCTCTGGCTTGTCATGAGACACAGATGTCATGTGCTTCAAGTGTCACTCTCACTGATTATCTCTAGCCTGTCATGAGGCACAGATATGTACTTCAAGTGTCACTCCCACTGATTATCTCTAGCCTGTCATGAGACACAGATATCATGTGCTTCAAGTGTCACTCCCACTGATTATCTCTAGCCTGTCATGAGACACAGATATCATAATGTGCTTCAAGTGTCACTCCCACTGATTATCTCTTATCTCTGGCCTGTCATGAGACACAGATATCATGTGCTTCAAGTGTCATTCCCACTGATTATCTCTGGCCTGTCATAAGACACAGATATCATAATGTGCTTTAAGTGTCACTCTCACTTATTATCTCTTAACTCTGGCTTGTCATGAGGCACAAATATCATAATGTGCTTCAATTGTCAGTCAACATATTAAAATTTCGCTGTGGTTTGTGTCAACCATTTGTAATTCTGTTATGTGATTAACCACAGCAAGATAGCTGAAAGAGCTTGCAAATCATTTACAAAGTTTTCACTGTGAAGAGTGAAATTAAAACAGATGTCTTATCTCTTAGCACAGCCTAATGTTTCCTGCAGAATTTTAAAGTCAAGATCAAAACAAATTTCTGTCTAAAATACTGGGGTCAAATCTGAAAACTGGTCAATTATAAAAAGAATCTTATCTGTATTGTTTCTTTCTAAACTTAAGAGATTCAAATCAGTGCTGAGTTACAATGGGACTCAATGATCACATTCTGCATCATCTTATGTTTCAATGGTAATGTATAAATAAATCCACTCAAGTGACCTAATCTGCTTTGATCCATGTCCAGGACGGGGGGAAATCGTGATGGTATTGCTTAAGGCACTAAGTTGATGTATTATTAGTCAGGTTTAACACACCAAGGTTATCTTTGCACTCATACACGCATATGCACACTCATGCACACACCAAACATTCACCTCTCTCTGGAATGGGATGTCACGCATTCGTTTCTTTCCTAACACGACTGAGAACAAGAAATACAATTTCTATGCTACTTATAATTAATCAGTAACAATCAATCACACACAATGAATAAATCAACACATTAAAAGATCAATACTTCCTAATCCCGGGTTATAATAAAATGACTTCTTACCTGGCCAGGTTTTCACACACACACAACCACGCTTTCACACCACACTACAGTTTCTTGAACAAGTTTCTTCAAGTCTTCTTCAGCACTGCTTGATGGTGACGCCCTTGGTTGACTGGCTCCAGGTTTCAGGACTGGTCTTTGTGGTCGTCTCTGGATCTCGACGTAGAACTCTTCTTCTTCGTCTCTTTCACCCACCTCTGGTTCAATTTCAGTTTGTCTGTCTTCACCCACCTCTGGGCTTCAAACTTAGTTTCCTTCTCTTCCAGCTTGTCTTTAACTCTAAGACCTTGCTGTCTCTTCTATCTCCCAGACCACGTTTCTCTCGACCCTTTCTCTGTCCTGCTCACTCCTCTCCCCTCTCTCTCTCTCCTCTGCCTTCTCTCTCTCTCTCTCTCCTGGTGTTGTTCCCCCTCACGTTGTTCTCCCTCAGTTTATATAGGGAGGGAAACAAAGGATTCCCCTTCGGGCCATGCCTTTGTCCACGCTGCTTCTCAAACCCCTAGTTCACAAGTACCCTGAATTCTCCATTCGCTACATTCTCCCACACATCAGCATTTACACACACCCCCTACCTAATTGATTAGCAAACACACACTTAGCACCAGATGGACATCGAAAATTCCCGCCGACTTCGTGGTCACTTAACACAGTAATTATCTTAAGGAGGGCTAACTACAACCTCCACACGCATTCAGCCAGCCTGACAATAGAACCAACACAGTGACCCCACGGCAATACCATCCGAACGAATCCAAGACTCCTGCTCTTCACTGACTGTTTACAAAGAACTTCACTGACTGAGCATTTAGCGCTCACTTGGAGCACCGAGGTCGTAGTGGTTACATCCCTTCCCCCTTTCGCCACCGGCAGGTCCGAACTCTCTCCTAGGTGTCATCTGTCATCTGACCACTTCGGCCTTCTTCACACAGTTTTGGCCATGTGCGATGGGTAAGGTACTCTGGTTAATTGGTCAATTACCTATAAATTGGTCTATTACCTATTTGTATACTACGTACAACGTCCCTTTGCTTCCAAGCGTCTAATGCCTTTTGTGAGAGGTTTCACACTCCTTGACAAATTCCCCCCACTCGAAGACAATGCCCTGTATTGGCTAAAACTTAACATTCAAGGAGATGAAACTCCCACAATTTTCCCATTTAAACCAGTGCTAATATCGGCCTCTCATAAGCCTACGTACACCAGAGAACACACGCAAGAGTGTCTTGCAACAAAAATTAGAGAACAATCAATACATACACACTATCCAAGCAAATATCAACATAAATCTGAATCTCCACCAGCTCTAAGTCGTGTGGCCATAAAACCATTATGTTTCTACGGCAATTCTCTCCCCTTCTCTTCATACACGTGGCCTGCACCAGCCACGTCACGCATATACGCGACACTGCAAAGACACACGCACCCACTACCTGACTTCTCGACCGACCATTTTATTTTGGCCAACGTCCCCTTTTGGTAAGACCCGTCTGATCTCCCTTTCTGCACACACACCTTGCCTACCCCGCGGCATGTCTGCATTGTGAACAGAAACGCCTGACATCACCAAGGATACCGGCCAGTAGTACTCTCGCGTCCACAACCCTTTGTGTGGCCTTCCTACCGAGATGGCCCGAGGCCGACGTCACATTGTTTTTCGGACATCACCGCCGTTCTGCGTTTTGTAGGCACAACGATCTGTCTTCTTCGTTTTTTCCCGAACTCAAGTGAGTGAAAGTTCGGTACAATACCCCGTCCTTTATCTCAAACCCGATTGTGCCCTCTTAACATTTTTCTTCTGCCCTCTGTGAGCAAAACCAAACAGTTTACTGAGAGAGTAGTCGCCCTTTTGTTCTGCTCGCAAGTGAGAGGGGTTGGTCTCACCGTCACGCTCCATTGCGTTCTGGAGTGTTTGACCGCCTGGGGCCCTTTTCTCACGTGGTTCTTTTTCTCTGATTCGACACAGAAGTCAGCGTCTGGGTTCTCGTACCACGTGCTCCTGGAATGTTCCCAATTACTAAATCATAACGGCGGCTTCGGAACAGCCAAAGCCTGTACACTTCCACTATAAAATGGTGTAGCAATAAACACCTGGGCCGTTTTGAATTCTGCTACTGTTCCATCTATTTGTCTACACCTCTGTGTTTTACCTGTGAATTGTCCCTTCTCAACAGGGACTCCTTTACCATGACACCAGTGCACCCAGAGTCTCTAATGACATTAACCACATTTTCCCCCACTCTGCCTTTGTGCACATCCATGTTATCGCCTGAATCTGTGAAACACACAGCACAATCCAGACAAAATAACACTGTCATCTTGTTCATCTTTTTCTATCTCCCTCTCTCTTGGCCTGATCCTCATTGCTGCTGCCCTCTGTGACTTAAATATACAATCCCTAGCCAAGTGCCCTGTCTTTTGCACAGAAAACAGGTACGCTCATTCCTTGCCACGTGCTATTGGTTTTCACCCTTGTTTGCTCACGTGACGCCGTGGGCTTACGGTGTGTACTGCTGACTCATTAATGTAGTCATGTGCTGGCCTGCTATCCTCTGAATATGCTTCCTGGCTTTCCTCTTGTTCAGGCAAATCACGCCTCGCTTCCCGTAAGTCTCTGCCGTCTGAAGTACCTCAGCTATTGTGGTTGCACCTTTTTCCTTAATGTGGATGGTAAGGCCCGTTCCACAACCATCAAGTATCTGTTCCTTCATCACCAGTATCTTGAGGCCTTCAAAATCACTGTCTACTCCACTAAGTTCTACCCATTTGTTGAAATAGTGATCCAGTCTAACACCGAACTGTGTGTATGTCTCACCCTGTTCGATTCTCGCCTCGCGAAACTTACGCCTAAAACCTTTTTCAGTCAAATCATACGCCTTTAGTACTGCTTGTTTCACCTTGTCAAAATCTCTCTGATCACCTTTGGTAGGGTGGAAACTGTGGTTAATGCACGACCTGTCAACAAGGCAGACAGGTTTATTGCCCAGTTATCTTCGGTGCCAGCCCTCGTGCTCGGCAACTGATTCAAACCGACTGATATAGGCATCGATCGAATCAGTTTCTTCTCTGAACAGTGGGAGTTTAAGTCTCGGTGCGCAACTTAGTCTGCGGCCTACTGACTCAGAACTGGTGTCCATTTCACTGCGATTTTCAGACTTTATTCTTTCCAACTCAATTTGTTTGGCTAAGATCTCCGATTCCGCTTCTGCTCTCGCTCTGGCAGCTGCACTCTCTGCATCTGCTCTCGCTTTAGCAGCTGCACTCTCTGCATCTGCTCTCGCTTTAGCAGCTGCACTCTCTGCATCTGCTCTAGCCCTCTCTGCATCTGCTCTTGCTCTGGCAGCTATACACTCTGCGTCTGCTTTAGCCTTTGATGCAGCAGTTTCTGCCTCTAGACGTTCCTTTTCAAATTTCCTTCTTTCAGCCCTTTCATCTCTCTCAGTCTTCTGCTGAGTTTTCAATGAATCTACGCAGTTTCATCTCCTGTATATCCCAGTTCTTTCCCCAAAGTTACTAGTTTTCTCTATGGGGTAAAACTTTCTTCAGCCATTTTCTTTTCTGATATGTTTTAGTATTACTAAAACAGTTTAGCTTATAAACCCGGAAGAAAGTCAGTAAACAGTTTTATCTACTAAACGTTATGAGTACACCAACCAGTGGTAGTGTTCCTAACACAAAGGAGCCTTAATCTTAAACCACAGCTTCTGTAGAGTTATGACCAGAACCTGTTCTTCGTTTCTCTGAACAACCTTTGATTAATACAACCACCCTACACACAAGTCAACACTCAACACTCAAAGAACTAAAGGAAATAATAAAGAGCTAATTAAAATTGCCTTTAGTGGACGCTTCACCCCAGTACTACTCTAGTACTCACTTTGTTTCCTCCTGAAACTAATTTGGGGCATGCAATCCTGGCAGGCTCGCCACTTTGTCCAGGACGGGGAAATCGTGATGGTATTGCTTAAGTGCACTAAGTTGATGTATTATTAGTCAGGTTTAACACACCAAGGTTATCTTTGCACTCATCACGCATATGCACACTCATGCACACACCAAACATTCACCTCTCTCTGGGAATGGATGTCACGCATTCGTTCTTTCCTAACACGACTGAGAACAAGAAATACAATTTCTATGCTACTTATTAATCATGAACAATCAATCACACACAATGAATAAATCAACACATTAAAAGATCAATACTTCCTAATCCCGGGTTATAATAAAATGACTTCTTACCTGGCCAGGTTTTCACACACACACAACCACGCTTTCACACCACACTACAGTTCTTGAACAAGTTTCTTCAAGTCTTCTTCAGCACTGCTTGATGGTGACGCCCTTGGTTGACTGCTCCAGGTTTCAGGACGGGTCTTTGGTCGTCTCTGGGATCTCGACGTAGAACTCTCTTCTTCGTCTCTTTCACCCACCTCTGGGTTTCAATTTCAGTTTGTCTGTCTTCACCCACCTCTGGGCTTCAAACTTAGTTTCCTTCTCTTCCAGCTTGTCTTTAACTCTAAGACCTTGCTGTCTCTTCTATCTCCCAGACCACGTTTCTCTCGACCCTTTCTCTGTCCTGCTCACTCCTCTCCTCTCTCTCTCTCCTCTGCCTTCTCTCTCTCTCTCTCTCCGGTGTTTGTTCCCCCTCACATTTGTTCTCCCTCAGTTTATATAGGGAGGGAAACAAAGGATTCCCCTTCGGGCCATGCCTTTGTCCACGCTGCTTCTCAACCCCTAGTTCACAAGTACCCTGAATTCTCCATTCGCTACATTCTCCCACACATCAGCATTTACACACACACCCTACCTAATTGATTAGCAAACACACACTTAGCACCAGATGGACATCGAAAATTCCCGCCGACTTCGGTGGTCACTTAACACAGTAATTATCTTAAGGAGGGCTACTACAACCTCCACACGCATTCAGCCAGCCTGACAATAGAACCAACACAGTGACCCACGGCAATACCATCCGAACGAATCCAAGACTCCTGCTCTTCACTGACTGTTTACAAAAGAACTTCAGCTGACTGAGCATTTAGCGCTCACTTGGAGCACCGAGGTCGTAGTGGTTACATCCCTTCCCCCTTTCACCACCGGGCAGGTCCGAACTCTCTCCTAGGTGTCATCTGTCATCTGACCACTTCGGCCTTCTTCACACAGTTTGGCCATGTGCGTATGGGTAAGGTACTCTGGTTAATGTCTATTACCTATAATTGGTCTATTACCTATTTGTATACTACGTACAACGTCCCTTTGCCTCCAAGCGTCTAATGCCTTTTGCGAGAGGTTTCACACTCCTTGACAATCCACGTCACACCAACCTGTCTCTAACCTTTCACACTGCACAGTCTACTACCACCAATGACCAGGTTTCATGATAAAACCACTTTTATATCTGAGAGCATAATATTCTGTTTCACCAAATTGTAAAGATTTTCAAAATAAAAATGTAACCTAACCAAAATGAAACTCTACTGATTACATAAACATAAGAACTGTTAGTGTTACAATGTAACTTTCACACAATGGAACTCTACTGATTAGAACTGTTAGTGTTACAATGGTAACTTTCACACAATGGAACTCTACTGATCACATAAACATAAGAACTGTAGTGTTACAATGGTAACTTTCACACAATGGAACTCTACTGATTACATAAACATAAGAACTGTTTAGTGTTACAATGGTAAACTTTCACACAATGTAACTCTACTGATTACATAAACATAAGAACTGTTTAGTGTTACAATGTAACTTTCACACAATGGAACTCTACTGATTAGAACTGTTAGTGTTACAATGGTAACTTTCACACAATGGAACTCTACTGATCACATAAACATAAGAACTGTTAGTGTTACAATGGTAAACTTTCACACAATGGAACTCTACTGATTACATAAACATAAGAACCGTTAGTGTTACAATGGTAACTTTCACACAATGGAACTCTACTGATTACATAAACATAAGAACTGTTAGTGTTACAATGGTAACTTTCACACAATGGAACTCTACTGATTAGAACTGTTAGTGTTACAATGGTAACTTTCACACAATGGAACTCTACTGATTAGAACTGTTAGTGTTACAATGTAACTTTCACACAATGGAACTCTACTGATCACATAAACATAAGAAATGTTAAAACAGTAAAAGAAATGACACCCTAAACACCAATCACTCATACACAGACACAATTCTTCTTGAAATCAAACAGGCTGAAACATTAATGACCTCCCATTCAAGGATGACCCTTCAAATTCAAATATGGGTGTCAAGTCAACTGCTAACAGCGAGCAATGAAAGCCTTGAGAAGGTATCTATAGACAGACAGAGGTATCACTGACTCGCATCTTCACGAAGAGCCTCGCTGTAGTTCCAGGCGGTGTACTTCCAGAAGCGTAGGCCTTGAACTGGGACAGGCCAATGACTTTCCACTGGATGCGAATCGCTCCTTCTTCCGGCAAGCAGGCAGAAGACACGACCTCCATGTGAACGTGGCATACTTCAGATGTGTCAATGCCCGCAGTTTGGTCAGCTGCATGGCGTACTGATTAAGGCCACTGCAACAACAGCCCTTCAGCCTTCATTTGGGAATGGGAGGGGGGGGGGGGGGGGGGGGGGGGGGAGAAGTAAACAGGCACAACAGAAAAAAGGTCTAAATCTAACTGATCATGGACTGCTAAAATTCAGTAGAATAATAAGATCCTGCCGTTTTCAATAAACGAACACTATGAAGCAGGACCTGACAATCATGAATTGCTAAAATTCAGTAGAATAATAAGAAGATCCTGCCGTTTTCAATAAACGAACACTATGAAGCAAGACCTCACAATCATGGACTCCGTTTTGATTTTATAGTATGTTGTCAAATTTTATCAAGAAATAGAGATCAAATGCAAACACAAACAACATCAACAAAACCAACACCACCACCAGATTTCATTTACCTTTGCTATTCTCTGAGAATGTAGATGACGAACGTCTAAAGTTCATACATCAACATATAGATCTACATTTAAGCTCCCAGGTAATATTATACTTTATACTAATCATACTGACAGATAACAAACATTGAATAAAATTCCGTTTACTTTAAGCTTAAATTGGGGCTGGCAACTTAAATCCATGATACTAGCGACAGATAACATACATTGAATAAAATTCAGTTTACTTAAGCTTAAATTGGGGCTGGTAACTTAAATCCATGATACTAGTGACAGATAACATACACTGAATAAACTTCAGTTCAAGCTTATATTGGGGCTGGTAACTTATCCATGGGTGCCAGTGATTAAGGGCATGTAAATCTGAAACTTAATCTGAAGCAAAAGTCAAATCTGAAACTTTAAACGTCTGGGGATTCTAATTTTAAAAAATAAAAAAGGGCAATTTGTATCCTTTGATCAGTCATTGCTACATATATATACAATTTAGACAATTATCAGCGACAATTCTAACATCCAGTTTATGTGTACATGTACCAGAACATGTATGTGCATGCTTGTTAAGTATACATGTGCTTGTGTATGTGTGTGGAGGGTAGGGGAGGTGCTAACAATGAGCTGGGCATTATAGAAATGTATACAGGCTGCGTGCATAGCGTCCAGTTTATAGCAGGTATACATGCATGTGGAACAGAGAGAAAGAATAAATTAAACACTTACTATTCCCTCAATTTCAATGTCATGTTTTTTACTGGAACCTGGTGTTCAATACAGCGTCATTCTTTCTCCTGGCAGCTGGGACAAGTTCACTCATTACAAGTGTTTCTCCAGATAACAGTTTTTCTGCCACAGTCTGTTTCTGCTGAGAATTATCAGCAACACCAGGCAGGCAAGAGGGCAGTATCAGCAACACCAGGCAGGCAAGAGGGCAGTATCAGCAACACCAGGCAGGCAAGAGGGCAGTATCAGCAACACCAGGCAGGCAGCAACACCAATGAGAGCACTCAGCAGCAATAATTTAGAGTCATGAATGTAAGTGAAAAATAATACAGCACTTCAAAATGTTAAGCACTGAATTAAAACTTTGCTGTCTTTGCAAAAAAACTCCGGATATCTTGTGCAGGTTTCCGCTTTAATGATGTGGTGCATTTATCTCCTGGCAAACACACTACAAAATGGTTTGGGCGCCATTCTGCTTCAGGCAAGTCCTTGCCAAGCAAGCGAGACCACATGATGCTTGGGACAGAGTTGCTTGTGACACTTGAAGTTGAAGGCATACGAGGAAAAATCTTCCTGTGGAGATGATCTCTGACAGTATGACCGCCATACTGGGGTAAACTGACTGGATAGGGGTACACAAAATGCTACAAACTGCATGTAATGGCCACATTCCCATGTATGTCCCAGGCACAACTGCTTCCAAAACTTCTTTACGAAAAACGTTCCTGATGCGATCAGCATTCAATGTCTCATCATACGTAAATGATCGCTGTAAGAAGCATAGTGGGTGGTCCAGGATACATGCTCTGGTGCTCCAGGTGATCTGTCTCGCAGACTGAAGTCAGACAAATAAAAGTCTTCATTCACAGCAAATTCAATAGCAATCCGTGCCCTCATTTCCACATGCCCCTCTTCATTTCCAAACACCAGCAATGACGCACTACGTGGCAAACAGTTGCCATCACCATATATCTTCACAGGAGTGAGGGGTGGGGCATCTGTTGGATACAGGTCAGCTGCATAACTGTCTACCTTGTACTTTGATGCCTCCAATCCTTTGAAGCAATTGACAGGCCACATTTTGGAAATATATTTTTCAGCCTCACATGCCAATTTTTGCAGCTGCTCATATGAAGACTTGGCAGCATCACGAAGACGTTCACTGACACCTGAAAGTAAGCTTTTCTGCTGACTGGTGCTGATGTCTCCTTGGCACTGGAAGTAGAGGTCCTGGAAGCCGAGGTAGGCAGTTTGCTGCTGGCTGGTGCTGATGTCTCCGTGGCACTGGAAGTAGAGATCCTGGAAGCCGAGGGAGGCAGTTTGCTGCTGGCTGGTGCTGATGTCTCCTTGGCACTGGAAGTAGAGGTCCTGGAAGCTGAGGGAGGCAGTTTGCTGCTGGCTGGTGCTGATGTCTCCTTGGCACTAGAAGTAGAGGTCCTGGAAGCTGAGGGAGGCAGTTTGCTGCTGGTGCAGAATGTCTCTGACAATGCCTTTTTACTTGATGCCTGCCCTGGATCTCTTATTGGGAGACGGAGGCAGAGCTCTTGGAACTGCTGGGGGTGGGGGTGCTGCTGCTGGCTTCGCCGATAGTCCTTTTATGTCGAGACTGAAGATGCGACTTTTCTTTCTTTCTGTTTGTGACCGATTCTTGGTACTTCTGATATGATCTCAGAACACTTCTTTTCATTTTCTCTGAAACTTTCATGGTCACTGCCGTTGCTTTTGTGCTCTTAAGTCTTTGCTTGATAATGGCATATGCTTCATAATTTTTTGTGAGAAGAGCTGCCCGGTCTTCCTCCATGATGTCCCCCATGATGTTGAAAGAACCTTCAACAATGGGCCCTGAGAAGATGCTCAACAGTGCCTTAACAAGGATAGAGAGCATCTGGTATCGCTGCTCCTGGTTCATTCCCGACCTGTTTGAGAGTTCAAAGACTGGCACCCACCAATCAGTGTCGATTTGAAAATCTGGCACCGTTTCATCAACATCAAATTGTGTTATTTGTGAGTCACATGTATAGTCTTTCAACTCAATGTCAAGTTTGCCAAGTTTGCCAAGACTTTCAGGAGGGATGACGTTGGGGAGTTTCTCAGCAAGAGACATCAGAGAAGATGCAGTAGCAGCAGACCTTTGAAGGCCTGGATCCAGCGCCGAAAGGTTTGTGATGTTCCTGTTGGTCAGTGGTAGCTTCTGAAGACCCTTTGCACCTGCAATGTAGCCACATCGCAAAGCAGTGAAAAAAGATGGCAGCCATGATCCATTCTTCTGCTGGTTGCGAAGGCACTCTTTCATATGTTGGCGGCAAAACTCACCAACACACAGTTGTCTGTCCCGGAGATGCAAGTCTCTGTTTTCTGGGTCGAGCCTCAGCAATGCACCAGAATCGTGTTCAGGTATGTGTACTGGATCAAGAAACAGTGAGAAAAAACGTCTCACCACAATAAACATTTCAGCATGCAGCTTGTGGATAAGAGGTTTCTCCCACTGAAACAATTTGACGTATCTTGTAAACTGGTCCAAGATGCCTCTGTAGGTTTCAACAGCTAATGTCAACTGGTCAGGTCTCTGGAAACGGTAAAGAATGATTTTCTCTTTCCTTGAAGTAGATGGTTTTTGATGCCACCTTGTATTGTTTTCCTTGCTGTTCCAGTATGGCATTGATCTTACTTTGTGATTGTTCTGGAGTGGCATACTTTTCGAACAGAGCCTTGATCAGCCCCGATTTTTGCCTCTTCTCTTCTGGAGTCAGGAAAGCAAAGTAGAAGACAGTGAGTGCATCCATAAGCTCATGAAGCCGATCAGCAACTTGCTGCATCTGCAAGAACCTATAACAAAAGAACAAATAACGCACTATAGCATAAACAGAATGTACCTGTAGGCATACACTATTAGTATGACGTGTTACACACATCTTCAGAACAACATGGGTAGAGTCAAGTCAAGATGATTTTTATAGAGGGTAAATACAATAAGCAGTTCTGCTTTTTACCATGTGGCCCTCACACACGCATGCTCCACAATTAAGTAATCAAAATGTATTATAAGAATAGATGATAGTATGGTATGTGTGAATATAAAAGAAAAAAAAAAAAAGAGAGAGAGAGAGAGAGAGAGAGAGAGAGAGAGAGAGAGAGAGAGAGAGAGAGAGAGAGAGAGACAGACAGAGTGAGAGAGGGGGAGGGGTCGCTGGCATAATTATTGCTAAGCATAATACTTTTAATAGAGAAGCAAATTATTTAATTTGAAGTTAAACAAGCAAACTCATAAAATTTTTACCAGAATGTGCTTCAGCAGGAACCAAAATTTTACTTAAATTATCCAATAATAAATTTATTAAATTAGGGGGAAGAAAAAGGGATGGGGGAGGGTGAATCTTATACATTGTTTTCCCACATCATTTAAATGGCAGATGTTTCCTCCCCCTATAGAATTAAAAAAAAATGAAAAACACGAAAAATATGGAATGTAAAAGGAAATAAAACAAAACTCAGAAATAAAAGGAAAGATAATAGAGAAAAAGAAAAAAAACAATGTAAGAAATAAAAGGAAAATGAAAATAAATTAAAATGAATAATGGCTAATGGAACTGAATGATGGACTACAGACTACGATTAATGGAAAAAATGTAAATATTGTATAATATACTGAAAATAAAAAGCAATAAAAAAAAAATTGGCAGCTTAAAAAACAAAACAAAAAACTAAAAAAGAAAGTCATGGGGCTGAGTGAGTGAGTGAGTGATAAGTATTATCGTTAATAATTACATTTAATTACTTTTGGTCAATATACACGCCCCCCCCCCCCCCCCCCCAAAAAAAAAAACAACAAAAAAACACACACACACACACACAAACACACACAAAAACAAACAAACAAAAAACAACAACAACAACAACAACAAAACAATCATTTAATTTTTATGTTGTTCTTTCCGCGCCTTCTTCCTATTTCCATAAAATATATACCAGTCAGCTTATGTATTCACATTCACATAAACACAAGCTACAAAAATTAAAAGTATAGCCCAATTCTTTAGAAACGAAAGTAAACATACCTGTTTGGAATAGGCCGATCAGACGTTTAGCTTTCTTGCCATACAGGTGTTCCTGTATTGTGCTGAAGAGGTAGCTGGCCTTCGGCGATGACTCTTCAATGTCGTAGTGCAAATCACCTGCCAATTCTTGAAGCGGCAAAAACTTCTGGTTGAACTGCTGGAACATGTGGCTGGCGCTGGTGTGGACAATGTGAATGGTGTCTCCACTGATATCAAGCAGCGAGGTTTGTTCTTTCCGTATAAGTGTCTCAACACCACCTATCTTCCCTCTCATTGCATTGCAATTGTCCATCAGCACAGACACTACACTTTCCCACCCCAGGTCTCTCTCATTTAGTATAGAAGTAAGGGCATCAAAAATGTTCTTTGAATTCGCCAAATTCACAACTTTAGATCCAAGATGATCAATAACAACTTTTCCAAGGTCCTGATCAAAGTACTGGACAAGAACATTAACAATTTTATCATTGTTATTGTTTGTTGCCTCGTCCACATTGAGGGAGAAGAATGTCCCAGGGCGACGCAGTTTTTCTGAAAGGTCCTCTTTCATTGTGGTTGCGACACCGTGTGTCATTGTGTAGGTCGCACATGTTCGACAAAAAGATAACGCTGACAGAGCAACCTTGTCAGCAGAAAGTCGCTTGGACAAATCAACCAGGGCCTGACTCAACGAAAGTGGTAAACAATGTTCAGCTAAAAAACAACACAGCACAGACTTCAGTTCAGCCGTCCCCTCGCTTACACTCGATTTGGTGGAGGTTGTTTTTGTTGCACCGTCGAGGGTACAACGTTTGTCTGATTTCAAGTTTGCTGCATGCTGTGAATCGTCAGCATGGGAAGAAAGTGCCTTCTTCCTCGGTTGAATAAAGGAGCGTTTTACCACACGGGACACAGAAACACGTGCCCGCGACTGGCACTTTTTGACACCATTCTCCGAATTTCACACCACTGTCATTTTTTTCCTCTAGCCAGGCCCATCTCCACTTATTTTTCACATCCTTTTCAAGTTCACTCACATCACAA
Organism: Conus ventricosus; assembly: GCA_018398815.1. NCBI lineage: Eukaryota > Metazoa > Mollusca > Gastropoda > Neogastropoda > Conidae > Conus > Conus ventricosus. Next base: position 24,298 of record JAFLJL010001355.1, on the reverse strand, counting down.
CCCCTTTCGACAAACTTCATATTTCCGCGATCTTGACAAACTTATACCAGTTTTTTATTCAGCTTTCTCAGACCATGCCGCTGCATTCCGTGATCCACAAGACTGGCGTCTTTCTACCGCATACTGATAAAGTCGATGACATCACTTCCGCTAAGAACGTGTTTTCGCTGACTATTTCCGTTTTCGCTTCACTTGCAGTAAAGAGACAATGTAAGGGAGAACACTCTATCCATCCTCGTCGGGATTCCGACCTGATTTACTCGTCGGAGACATTCGCTTCGGATGGTTTTCTTTCCGATCGGAATGAGATCGGAACGCTACGCGATTTTTGCTTAAAATTGGAAAGCAACATTTTCAAAAATTCGCAAATCGGATTTCCGATCTGAATCGGAGATCTGGCACCCCTGCTTATCCATGATTTTTGCATGCAATGGCACAAATGCTTGGCATTCATAATACAAAACAAACTACAAAGCCCATTATAAATGATTATTGATAATTCACCTTTCTTCAACAGTTCAACTTCAAGGCCCCACCAGTGTGTTGATTTGCTGCTGTGAGAGTTAAACTACAGTTACTCAGAAAAAAGCTCAGAAACTCACGACTGGCACAAATCTGAGCATCAAACATTTGCTGATGTACTCATCAAGAGGACAGAGACTGCACCAGTTTCCAGTAAGAGGGTGCATTTTGAAAACCAGTCTGTTCTTGACAGGTCTCAACACTCAACATTGAAAGTGAAAGCTTCTTTACAGATATTTTCATTTCAGCACGATAAATTTATTTATAAGCAAGCTCACGACTTTTTTCAAACATGCTAATTTTGCCTGGTCTCATCTTGTAACATTGTGAGGTGGTCAGTCGTGTGTGTGTGTGTGTGTGTGTGTGTGTGTGTGTGTGTGTGTGTGTGTGTGTGTGTGTGTGTGTGTGTGTGCATGGAGTGGGAAAGTGGGGAAATCATTCATGGAAGAGTATCTGGCCAATACATTAACTGTAAAAACATATGCTACACACTACTTTTTAACTATATTTAAGTTCTGCTGTATACTATATAACATTTCAGTTGTGTGGAAATTACACACAATATTCCACTGGAATATTGAGTATATTTCTAATACAACAGTGTGCTGTAACATACAATACTATGAAAAGTATACAGGTCCACTACACAGAATTATTTAATATCTGAAAACTTTAAAATAGGAACATACTTCATGATACATAACATACTGAGAACAGAAGAATACTCACACTGTAACTTTATTTTCACCCCAGAAATTATTCTCAAAACAATCTCGGGATGATACAGGCTGTAATCTAACCTGGACTTGAAAAACCTGGGAACCTGTTGACAGAGAAAACAGGATTTCATCAGTCAGACACTAGACTACTGACAACAGCAGACCCTGCATACTAACCACTATAAGTATGATCAAATGGGATCCACAACAACAAAACTAAAGAAAATAGGATTTTATCAGACACTAGACTACTGACAACAGCAGACCCTGCATACTAACCGCTATGATCAAATGGGATTCACAACAACAAAAGAAAACAGGATTTCATCAGTCAGAAACTAGACTACTCACACCTGGGAACCTGTGGACAGAGAAAACAGGATTTTATCAGTCAGACACTAGACTACTCACAGCAGCAGACCCTGCATGCTAATTTCTATGATCAACTGGATCCACAACAACAAGAGAAAACAGGATTTCATCAGTCAGACACTAGACTACTCACAGCAGCAGACCCTGCATGCTAATTTCTATGATCAACTGGGATCCACAACAACAAAAGAAAACAGGATTTCATCAGTCAGAAACTAGACTACTGACCACAGCAGACCTGCATGCTAATTTCTATGATCAACTGGGATCCACAACAACAAAAGAAAACAGGATTTCATCAGACACTAGACTACTGACCACAGCAGACCCTGCATGCTAATTTCTATGATCAACTGGGATCCACAACAAAAGAAAACAGGATTTCATCAGTCAGACACTAGACTACTGACCACAGCAGACCCTGCATGCTAATTTCTATGATCAACTGGGATCCACAACAACAAGAGAAAACAGGATTTCATCAGTCAGACACTAGACTACTGACCACAGCAGACCCTGCATGCTAATTTCTATGATCAACTGGGATCCACAACAACAAAAAAAACAGGATTTCATCAGTCAGACACTAGACTACTGACCACAGCAGACCCTGCATGCTAATTTCTATGATCAACTGGGATCCACAACAACAAAAGAAAACAGGATTTCATCAGTCAGAAACTAGACTACTGACCACAGCAGACCCTGCATGCTAATTTCTGTGATCAACTGGGATCCACAACAACAAGAGAAAACAGGATTTCATCAGTCAGACACTAGACTACTGACCACAGCAGACCCTGCATGCTAATTTCTATGATCAACTGGGATCCACAACAACAAAAGAAAACAGGATTTCATCACAATATCAGTCAGACACTAGACTACTGACCACAGCAGACCCTGCATGCTAATTTCTATGATCAACTGGGATCCACAACAACAAGAGAAAACAGGATTTTATCACAATATCAGACACTAGACTACTGACCACAGCAGACCCTGCATGCTAATTTCTATGATCAATGGGATCCACAACAACAAAAGAAAACAGGATTTCATCAGTCAGAAACTAGACTACTGACCACAGCAGACCCTGCATGCTAATTTCTATGATCAACTGGGATCCACAACAACAAAAGAAAACAGGATTTCATCAGTCAGACACTAGACTACTGACCACAGCAGACCCTGCATGCTAATTTCTATGATCAACTAGGATCCACAACAACAAAAGAAAACAGGATTTCATCAGTCAGAAATTAGACTACTCACACCTGGGAACCTGTGGACAGAGAAAACAGGATTTTATCAGTCAGAAACTAGACTACTCACAGCAGCAGACCTGCATGCTACCTGCTATGATCAACTGGGATCCACAACAACAAGAGAAAACAGGATTTTATCAGTCAGACACTAGACTACTCACAGCAGCAGACCCTGCATGCTACCTGCTATGATCAACTGGGATCCACAACAAAAACACACACACAACACTACATCTGATGGACAGATCTGCATTCATCTGGCAGGTTGGTTACAGTGCACTGTTTTGCATACATGTATATACATCATGTGTCAATCTGTACTTACTGTGGAGAATCCCAACACGTTGTGCATTGTTTTGCATGTAGACATGAGTCAATCTGTGTACAGTGTGGAGAATAAATACGTTGTGCATTGTTTTGCATGTAGACATGAGTAAATCTGTGTACAGTGTGGATAATAGATATACATTGTGCATTGTTTTGCCCATATGTGTCAATCTGTCTACAGTGTGGAGAATATATATATATTGTGCATTGTTTGCCAGATAATGTCAACCTGTGTACAGTGTGGGGAATAGATATACATTGTGCATTGTTTTGCATACATGGGTCAATCTGTGTACAGTGTGAAGAATAGATCTATACATTGTGCATTGTTTTGCCCATATATGTGTCAATCTGTCTACAGTGTGGGGAATAGATACGTTAAGCATTGTTTGCCAGATACATGTCAATCTGTATAAAGTGTGGGGAATCCCAACATGTTGTGCATTGTCTGCGTACATGTCAATCTGTATACAGTGTGAGGAATCCCTACACATTGTGCATCGTTTTGCCTACATCAGCACATGTGTCAATCTGTATTATGTGCATACAGCGTGAGAAATCCCTATACGTGCACTGTTTTGCCTATATGTGTCAATCTGTGTACAGTGTGGGGAATCCCTACATGTTGTGCATTGTTTTGCCTACATCATGTGTCAATCTGTGTACAGTGTGGGGAATTCCTACATGTTGTGCATTGTTTTGCCTACATCATGTGTCAATCTGTGTACAGTGTGGGGAATCCCTACATGTTGTGCATTGTTTTGCCTTATATATATGTGTCAATATGTACACAGTGTGGGAAATCCCTACATGTTGAGCATTGTTTTGCCTACATCATGTGTCAATCTGTATAAAGTGTGGGGAATCCCAACACGTTGTGCATTGTTTTGCCTAAATGTGTCAATCTGTATAAAGTGTGGGGAATCCAACACGTTGTGCATTGTTTTGCCTAGTATATGTGTCAATCTGTACATAGTGTGAGAAATCCCTATACGTTGTGGATTGTTTTGCCTAAATGTGTCAATCTGTATACAGTGTTGGGAATCTCTACACGTTGTGCATTGTTTTGCCAGATATATGTGTCAATCTGTATACAGTGTGGGGAATCTCTATACATTGTGCATTATTTTGCCTAAATATGTCAATCTGTATACAGTGTGGGGAATCTCTACACGTTGTGCATTGTTTTGCCTATATGTGTCAATCTGTATACAGTGTGGGGAATCCCTACACATTGTGCATAGTTTTGCCTAAGATATGTGTCAATCTGTATAAAGTGTGGGGAATTCCTACACATTGTGCATTGTTTTGCCTACATCATGTGTCAATCTGTGTACAATGTGGGGAAGATAAGATAAGATAATGTTGCTTATAGCCCAGCCGACCGCAAAGGGCCACATCAGGGCTGTCACCACGTTAAAATCAACTCACCAGTCATAAAAAAAAACATTAAAAAAAAAACAACTTTCATACATCGTTAAATGACATCGTCTAGAAACGCACCAGAAACTTTGTTAAAAATCTTTCTTCCGTAAAATCTCACATCAGATGAAAAATGTTAATCTCTCTCAAAAACTCAAGGATCACGTCAGGCGGGACATCCCTGAACAGGATCTTCATGGATTCCGCTGTAAAATGTTTGTGTCTCACATCGTGCAAGTCCCAACACTCTAAAAGAACATGTTTCATTGTGAGTGGTGCATGACATGGAATGCACCACGGAGCTTCTTCACTCTTTAAAAGGTAAGAATGGGTAAAATACGAATGGCCGGTGTGCAGCCGGCACAGAACCGTTTCCTCTTTACGACCACCTGACGTAGATGGGAGGAAGTCCTTAAGGTTTGGACGGATCTGAAAGAGTTTGTTATTCGTCTGTGTGTTCCAATCCTCCTGCCAGAGGTCTCTCACATAATCGTTAATTTTGGGTTTCACATCTGAGCAGGGAATATAAGTGTTGGACAGTTTCTCTCTTGTGGCGTTCTTGGCTAAACGATCAACCATTTCGTTCCCGCCGATGCCAACATGACCAGGAACCCAAGCAAGAGTAATGTTGTAACCGTCCGCCTTCAACTTGCTAAAAAGTTTTAAAAAAAAGTAAAAGTTCTGGATGCTGAAGGTTGCGGCCAGCTATGGCCTCCAAAGCTGACAGCGAATCCGACAGAACCAGAAAGTCCCTCTTCGAAGAATGTGAGATTATCTTCAAAGCCAGTACCAGAGCAGTAAGTTCAGCAGAATAGACAGAAGCATCTGAATGTATATGTTCCAACAGTATCTGAGAAGGAGCCCCAGGGCAGTAGGCTGCACAGGCCACTCCATCTTCAGACTTGGAACCGTCAGTGAAAACGTTTTGATAGGATGGGAATTTGGAACAGAGCTCAGCATACAAAGCCTTGTACGCCAGAGAGCTGGTAGACTCTTTGCGAAAAGCTGCAAGATCAAAACGAATCTCTGGTGTGAAAAAGATCCACGGAGGTTGATCCGGAAACTTGGAAAAATCGGACACTACTCCTAGGTCCAGACCCGCACTCCGCACGTGAGGCCGCACACGAAGACCAAACGGCGGAACACACTCCGGGCCGCCTTCAAACTTACTCCGGAACGGAGGGCCAAAGACACAGTCACAGGCAGGATTCCGCGGCTCTGAGAACAGTCGGATACAACAATTCAAAGACAGTCTCAGCCCGCGGCCGGACAGCGAAGGCCCACCCGCCCCCGCGCACAGGCTGCACACAGGGGTGGCGCGGAACGCTCCGCTCCAAGACAGAGACGAAGCCTCCGATGGTGGACAGGGCCCAAGAGCTCGAGGTAAGACGATCTCGCAGAGCCGCACACGGCACAACCGCAGTCCAGCCCGGAACGGACCAAGGCTCCACAGAGGTGCAGCAAAGTTTCCCCATCAGCGCCCCAGCCGGTGTGCGCCACGACCCGCAGAACACCCAGAGCCCCCTGGCAAGAAGTCCTGAGGCCTCCGATGCGGCTGAGAAAGTTAAGTTTTTGGTCAAAAACAACTCCCAGGAACTTGGCCTCCCCCACAACTGGAATGGCGGACCCGTCCAGACGAATGTCAGGACCAGCAAAGAATCGACGAAAACTGTGGAAATGAATTGACAGAGTTCCGGCACGGGAGAAGGCAAACCCGCCCTCCCCGGCCCACCGCTGGATTCCGCCGACACAAAATTGGAGCCGACGCTGCACACCGGCGCAAGAAGCTCCAACTGCATACAGCGCAAAGTTATCAACAGAGAGGACTCGGTGCCCAGGCTCACCGATTGGACAATGCAGACATGCCTACCCCAAAATTTGCTCATCAGGAACAAATGTCTCAGAAATCAGGAACACAGGATTTTTGTCCGGAACAGACAGTTCAAGTGCGTCTGCCTGTTAAGACTGTAATACACATACAATAAATGAACACACAAATTCAATTCAATTCATGTTGCTTATAGTCCAGCCAACTACGAAGAGCCATATCAGGGCTGGATGAAGAACTCAAAGTGAAAAATCCTGATATTTTCAGGCATTTGCCCACTTCCTTGGCTTTGCTCTCATACTCGGCATGTTTTTTCGATTCGATGTGCCGACGGCAGTCGTCCTTTCCACCATGAGCGACGGAAAAGTCACACTTGCACACAGAGCAAAATCCGAATGTTTGCCCCTTCTGTCCAGGTCTTAAACAGGGCCACTTCTCGGAATAATCCGTTTTGAAAGCCTGCATTCGTCGTGTTTTTTTCACATCCCGTGGTGGAGTTTCAGAACGATCTTCAGACGAACCACACTGATCGCTTTGCTTCCTCTTGCTGGCCATTTTGAAACTTGAATGCCTGCACCTACTAGGCCTAGGCCTAGGCCAGCCAGCGAGCTTGAAGGGAAGTGAAGTGAAGTGGGTCAACCAATCAGAAAACTTGGTTTACAAAGCGTTTCCCATTGCGCATGCTCGAACTCACACTTGGTGAAGGCAAGCCAAAATTTCCCCCCCCCCCCCCCCCCCCACGAAATTTTCCACGGCGATTTTTTTTCTCCGGAGCATACTTTCGATAACCGTACTTTCCGGACTAAGGGGATACTTTTACTTAGATCCGGATCAAATACGGCTGCTCAGGAATGGTAGGCAACTCTGACAATGTCACCCATTTTAATGCTGAAAAGGGCGGGAGAAAGGATGCTCCCCCGAGGAACACCCAACTCCTGCCCATGGATGTCAGAGAGTGTGGTGCCAACACGCACCTGGAACTGTCGATCGGCCAAAAAGTTCCGAATGAACAGAGGCAGGTGACCCCGAAAACCAAGTCTGCGCAGGTCCACGAGGACTCCCGCCCCCCACGCGGCATCGCATGCCCCTTCGAGGTCGAAAAAGACAGCGACCACATGCTGCCTGCTAACAAAGGCATTGCGGATGGCGGCCTCCAGACGGACTAGATGGTCAACCGTCGAGCGGCACCTCCGGAAACCGCACCGCCCACCGGCCAAAAGACCATCGGCTTCCAGCCTCCACACCAGACGGGAGCCGACCATCCCCTCCATCAGCCCACAGAGGCAGCTGGTCAGAGCGACCGGGCGACAGCTGAAAGGGCCGGCAAGGTCCCTTCCAGGCTTTGGAACGGGAATGATCAGGGCTTTCCGCCAGGAGGGCGGAAAGGACCCCGCGGTCCAGATATGGTCACAGACTTGGAGAAGAGTCTGGAGACAGCCTTCTGGAAAATGCCCCACAACCCGACAATGAACGTCATCCAGACCAGGGGCAGAATCAGTGCAGGTTTGCAAAGCCAACTCGAGTTCAACGATTGAAAAAGGAAGATTATAGGTTTCAGAGTTGTCTGATGTGAAATTGTATGAGGATTTCTCTCTAATCTCTTTGTTTCTTAAAAAGACTGCAGATTTATTTGAAGATGAGGAGTTCTGTTGGATGGTGGAGGCCAACAGATTGGCAACAGCTTGTTTGTCAGTGATCAGAGCATCAGCAAGTTTCAAGTGATGAATGGAGGGGTTGGTGTTCTTTCCTTTGATTTTTCTAATGATGTTCCAAACTTTTTTCTTGGATGTTTTCGATGTCAGCCTCGAGCAGAAGCTTCTCCAGGACTGGCGTTTACTGATTTTGAAAGTGTGTCTCGATTTCGCACGGAGTTTCTGATGGGCTCGAGCGTTGGGACCCGAAGGTCGTTGGTATACCCGACGCTGAGCCCGTTTGTTGGCAGTCTGAATTGAACCAGGGTGTTTTTGGCATTTGGAGTTTGTCGGAAGACACTGGAATACAGGTTTTAGCACAGTTTATCACAGTGTTAGTCAGAGATTCGACTGGGTCTGGACTCTGAAAAAAATCAGTGTCTTGGAATTCTTTTGAAATAGTGGTTGAAAATAGATCCCAGTTTGCTTTCTTATAATTGAGATGCTGAGAGACAGAGGCGGTTTCAGTTAATATGGGTTGTAAAAGAACAGGGAAATGGTCACTTCCGTGCAGATCATCATGGACAGACCACTCATAGTCCAGGACCAGCGAGGGTCACAAACCGACAAATCTAAACATGAAAGTGAACCTGTGGAAGAGTGGAGGTAAGTTGCAGATCCGTCGTTCAGACAACACAAATCCAAATCCAAAAGGACATCCTCAGGTGTGCAGGGTAACATGCATTGCACAGTCATCAGAAAAGTACATGTGTTTCACTTTAAATAACATGTCTTTTTATGACTCTATGCAACACATGATGGGTTCATTAGAGTCGCTGGCTATGTCCTTAAAGTCCTGCCCAATAACAGAAGAATATTTTGACCCAACTCTTGTTAGAAAGGGCGTTTACCCTTATGAGTACATGAACAGTTGGCAAAGGTTTGATGAAGATACACTTCCACCTAAAGGCGCGTTCTTTTCTAGCCTTAGAGGAAAGGACATCAGTGATTTTGATTACCAGCATGCTCAAGAAGCATGGCAGAAGTTAGAGTGTAAAACGATGGGAGACTATCATGATTCATACTTGATGGCTGACGTTTGTTTGTTGGCGGACGTCTTTGAAAATTATAGAAAGACCTGCATGAAACATTATAGCCTGGATCCCACGCATTACATTTCTGCGCCCGGGATGAGTTGGGATGCTTTCTTAAAGTTTACTGGAGTACAGATGGGTTTATTGTCTGACCTGCCAATGATTCAGATGATTGAAAACGGATTGCGTGGAGGAATTAGTATGGCGTCGCATCATTACTGTAAAGCAAACAACAAATACCTTGATGATTATGATCCAAGTAAAAGGTCTAACTATCTCATGTATTTAGATGCAAACAATTTGTATGGTTGGGCTATGGCGCAATCACTTCCATTACGTAACTTTAAAATGCACACAGAAGACGATCCGAAAAAAAATATTCAAAAGGCATTAAAGTGGTTGAGCAGTTTGACGCCAGATCAACAGTGTGGTTTCATTCTAGAAGTTGACTTAGAATATCCTCATGAACTCCATGACCTGCATAATGACTATCCATTAGCTGCAGAAAGTCTAAAGACGAATCCAACAGAACCACCTAAACTTGTGCCTAATCTTCGAGGTAAAAAAAATTATGTCTGTCATTACAGACTTCTACAATTTTATTGAAAACATGGTTTGAAGTTGACAGCAGTTCATCGTATAATTGCTTTTGATCAAGAACAGTTCATGAAACCATACATCATGAAGAACACTGATCTCAGAACTAAATCCACAGATGCTTCAGAAAAAGACTTTTTCAAGCTGATGAACAACAGCTGTTTTGGAAAGACTATGGAAAATCCACACAAGCGTAAAGATGTCAGATTGGTCACCAGAGAGAACGAAGCAATTAAGCTGACTTCAAAACCTAATTATCAGGACTTCAGAAGATTTCATGATCAGCTTTTTGGCATAATGATGAAAAAAAAGAAAGTCAAATTAGACAAGCCTGTATTTATTGGATTTACTGTTTTAGAATTATCAAAGCTTTTGATGTTAGAATTTCTTTATGACTACTTTAAACCTTGTATCCAGAGTCCAGAGTACTTTACACAGTACAGATAGTTTTGTTGATAGATATCCCTACTGAAGACATCTATAAAGACATGGAAATAGAAGTAGCTAAAGGGCATGCAGGATGGTATGACACATCTGATTACCCTAAAGATTCGCCTTTGCATTCAACTGTTAATAGAAGGTTTTAGGAAGATGAAGGATGAATTATCTGGAGGGGTGATTAAGGAGTTTATTGGTTTAAGGTCGAAAATGTACAGTATTTCGAGCCAGGAGAAAACCATTAAGAAAGCAAAAGGAATATCTCGCAGTGTTGTGCAGTCAAACAATCACATGACAACTACAAAGAAGCATTGTTCAATAAACATACTTTTCATCATGACAACGTAAAACTGCGATCTAATCTACATGAGATCAACACAACAGTTGTACAAGAAGTCATTAGATAGAACAAACACAAAACTGTGTTTTGTTAATCCAGAGTTTTCATATGCAATTGGACATGGAGAACGGCATAATTACATACCTTCTTCATATTTTTTATTATAAGCTCAATCATATCATAATCCAATTCAGACAAATTTTTTCTCATGTTTGCTTGATGTGCTCAAATTTTTTTTATTATTTCAAGATATTCTTTATCCCATGTTTGATAATCAAAATTTGGCATTTTGGGTTGTAGGTGATCTGGATGTTTTAGCATGTGTTGGTGAATCCTCGCAAATGTTTCCCTAATAGCAGAACACATATCATATGATTCCCGTATCAATTCCAAGGTCTTTTCTTTATCATTCTTGTTTCATTCTGAGCTTCCATTTTAGACTCAAATATATTTATGTAAATTAAAAAATTAATTAAGCAACTGGAACTGTGTCTGGTGGGATTATTTGCAGTTTCTTCCTTCACAAAAGATCTTTGAGGAGCTGGTTGTTTTGTTGTGTCAGTTTCTCGTAAATAATTACACGGGCGGATTCATTTTTACAATTCTTTTATTTCATATGGATCAAACACTCCAAACTGGATCAGTTGCCCTGATGCGAGTGTCCCCTTCTGCTTCCCCCGGTAAATAAAGGTACCTTACTTTTAAACCAAAGGGTAATAGTTTGCTGGTTGTACTGGAGTCTTCAGCAACATTTATTGTTTGTTTTTTGATTGCTTTGTACTGGTTTTAGCCCCGTTAATTTAAATTCTTCATTATTCATTGCGCGCAAAACTGAGGGCAGTCTTCTAACCCATTCTGTGTTGCGAGAATTGTCAATAAGCTCTCTGTGATACTGGTAGGAAAAAGTCTTTCGGCTAACTGTTTGTTAAAGTTTTCAACTAAAGCCTGTGATCTGTGAACTCCTGGAATGCCTCTTTTAATGGTAACTCTATGTTTTAACAATAATTGATTCACTTGGCCTTTAAATTCTTTTCCATCATCAACTTGAATCATGCGAGGATAAGTTAAGGGGCCTTGTTGGTATATCAGTTGTATGGCAACAGCAACAGCAGAAGCACTCTTTTGTGTTAATGGTTCCGCATCTTTGTATCTTAAGCCATGTCAATGACTAAGTGCGTACTTAAATCTTTTTCGCCTAATCGTATCATGGGGTAAATATAGAAGGTCCATTTGATGGGTGTCGTTTGGAGTTGTATTCACAAAGTGTGGTCTCTGTATTCATCTAGGTGCAGGTAAATAAATTTGCCAATCGCTTGTTTAGATAACCATTCCTTTGCTGTTGTTCACTAACTCCCGCTGCTTGGCTTAGCTTTTTAACTGCCGTTATTCCCTTCCAATATCCTTTTGGCGAATAATAGATTTTGTTCATTTTTTATTCAGCCAATATTATGTGCAACAAAATACACAACAGTCATACCAAAGGCAATAAACGTGATTTCTTGCATCTTTTGTTTTTCAGATGGCTGATAAAAGTCACTGAATTTTGGCGGGGGCAATGTCTCGATTGGTTTGCCTGTTACTAGATAATATTCTTTTATTGCTTGATCAACATCTTTAAATGTGTAAGCTGCATGTCCTGTTTTTTTCAGTTTGTCGTTAATAAAATCTAACTGCTCAATTCTCAGCTTTTCATAGTGATCTTGTGCTTCAGCTAGTTGCTCCACAGCTTTGTTATGTCTTTTTCTCTCGCTGTCATCCCGTAGTTTACTAAATGCGTAATTACTTCCGCTAAAAGCAAGCGCATTCACCACAGCGCCGCCTATCATCATTACGAGTGAAGCCATTTTTTATAAATGGTATTTTTTTTTTACATATTGATACTGTCTGGAATTATTCCCTGCTTAACTAGAAAATCTTTCGTAGCAAATGAAGCTGTAATAACAGCAATCAGTTTTGCTGAGCTGAGTCTTCAAAGTCTAGTTTGCCAAGATCTGCCGTTTTATTTTTAACAAGCTTTTACCAAGCATCGTGTATCCTGCACTTAGACCTCCAATAACAGCAGAATGGTATACAAGGTTGGTAATAGTTTTTTCGGCTCATTTTTAAAAAATAAATTATAATTAATAAAAAAACATGAACAGCGACGATCTACTAAACCTTCCTGAACTTATGATTACAAATGATCAAGTTGATGACTAAGCTATTATCCCCAAAAAGGAAAGGTTGTATTCTTTGGCGGCGTGTGGAAAAACAAAACAGTTCCTCGGAAATGAATTCAGCATAGAACAGATTCAACAGATGTCGCCACAAGACATTGTAAAGTATCATAACAGGTATGAAGCGCAACTAGGGTCGAGAATGGTAAAAAGCGTCGGGCAAACAGTTCTTAGTTTATACACTAAACTAGTAGCTAGATTTGTCCCCATTGATTCTGAACAAGATTTTATGTATGATTTAACGCAGGATCCAGTTTTAACAAAGTCATTAGAGTTTCTAGGATGCGATCTATATTACAGATTTGGAACATTACTGTCGCCAGTGATCATAGGATTAATAACTTTTAATCATATAGATTTTATTTCCCTTCAAAATGAACGAGCCAGAAAATCTGCAGAATCAGGAAACATTGAATCAGAAAACACTGAATCAGGTGGAGAAAGTGACCAGTAAAAAGCCTCCTCATCCTGGACGTGTTGCAGCAGGAAAAAGATTAGCAGAGTGGAACAAACAAACAAATTAAAATTACAAGCAAGTATAACTCATAATGAAAAAGTACTAGAGCCGCAGCCAGTTGTTTCAATACCAGCTATAAAAACACCAGAACAAGTTGAGTCAAGCCCTACAACAACAGGGTTGCCTACACCCCCAAAGTCTTCACGGAATTTTCTTAAAGGTGTCATTTTTGGCTTCATTGCTGCTGGGGGTGGTTATTACGGTTATAAAATATATAAACAAAGACAGCAAAAACCAAAGCAGTCAAAAAAATCTCAACCACTAAATACAGAAGCCGAACACAAAAGCATGCCAGAACCGCCAACAACAAAAGTTCATTGTGATCCATTTGTTATGCATTAATATTTCAAGAACTTAATAAATAATTATAAGTTGAATTGAATAAGAACTTGGTAGAACTTAGAGGATGACTTAGTTATGATCTTGAGGTGACTTAAGAACTTGAGGTGACTTGAGGATGACTTGAGTAAGAACTTAGAAGTGACTTGAGTAAGAACTTGAGGATGACTTGAGGACAACTTGAGGACGACTTGAGTAAGAACTTAGAAGTGACTTGGGGTAACTTGAGTTAAGAACTTAGAAGTGACTTGAGTGTGTGCATGCGTGGGGTGGGGGTGGGCGGGGTGGGGTGGGCGGGGGGTGTGCATAAGTGGGGTGGGACAAAACACACACACACCCAAACGAACAACAAACAACAAAAACAAACAAACACAAACAAACAAACAACAAACAAACACACACACAATAGACAGGACAGTGCTTGTGGGGGAATGTGGAAGGGGGCTTTTTTGTTCAAAGACCTGCTGATAACCTTTGACCGCTCTAGCTAGAGCGCTGGAAAAACGTCTTGCCGCTGTGACCTTTGACAGGAGTGAGAATGCTATCGATCATGCATGATCGTTACTATATTTAGAGTCATGTCATACTACAGTTCGGAAAACTTGTCAGGTAGGTAACCGGGTTATTTTAGAATCACGTCAGCAGCAATTGGTAAATTTGCTATCGATCATGCATGATCGTTACTTATATTTAGATGCTTACACACGGGTGGCGGGTTTTGGACTACTTAGTAATTAGCGAACAGTGCTACACCCGCTATAATTAGCCAGTAACAACACTGGCCCTGTCTGGGCCCAGCTAGAGTCGTTTTCCCGTGCCGTCTGCTTTGCCGCTGTGTCACGAACACCACAAGGTGGAGAAGTTTTCTGAACTACTGTGACGCCGCAGCACACGCCTCTCGTCTATTTCACAAAGAGTTTAACTCTCCTCTTTTTCTTTCCGGGCTTAAGACCAGCATTGGTGGAGTTAGTGTTTTATGGCAGCTCTTGATTGCCAGGTAGTACACCTGTCACTGAACATTTGGAGCTTTTTTTAATAAAAAAGCGCCATTTTTTAAAAATGGAATCATTTCTTCAAAGTTAAAAGCTTTTCAAAGTTAACAACATCTCTTTCAAATATATCGGCTAAATCTCTGTCTTAAAATAACAAGCTTTCAAGGTGCTTGTGTAGTTCATCAATAGTAAGTTCTCGTTTTTTCTTTCTCCTCACCTTCCAAAAAGCAATACTTCTCTTTGGCTTAAGAGGTAAAGAACTGGGCCCGCCTAATTTTCTTTTGTTTAGATACTCCGCCATACAGTTGTATTAAAACACATGATCATCTATAGCAAGAAGCTGTTCCTCTGTGAACAAAACATGTCCGTCTGCATTGAAAGTCATGGCTAAACTGAGTGGCGCTGGTTGGAGGGCGTTGGTTCGAGATCGTCATGTCCGGTCACGTGGTATTGCACCTTGCCAAGTCATAAGACCCAACACCACAAATTAAGTAATCAGGTGTCAACCTAATGACGGGTCTCTGCAGTATTCTGGCTGTGTGGAAAATCCGGCCAGCCTTACCCATTGCCTAGTGTTTGTTTGTCTGTCTGTCTGTCTATCTACTTCGTTTTATAAGATTTATCATGCTAGGATAAGTGTGTGGATTTTAAAAGACTTTAGAGAACAATTAAAGACAGAGACGCATTTGATGAATGTATGCGTGAAAATGATGTTATTGAGAATGATCAGGAAAAACGTAGGATTAAGCAAAAACTGAAATCTGAAAAGTTTAGTAAATTAGTATTGAAAACGGATAATCCTACACAGTATGTTTGTTTGTAGGGAGTTTACTGGGAGAGAACAGCAAAAAGGACACACTAACAAAGCTTGCTGTTTGTAGGGAGTTTACTAGGAGAGAACGGGAAAAGGGGCATACTTGCGAAGCTTAACCCTCTTGACAGTGGAGCGCCCGCTAGCGCCCAACCGGAAATCACACAGCCAAAACGCTGAGCGCCTGCCAGCGCCCGGTAAAACACGTGGCAACAATGGGCGCCGCCATATTTCTCGTAGAAAAGGAAGTCTCGCGAGAACGTGACTTCCTTCTTCCTGTGGCCATTTACTTCCGTTTGCAAAAAACCGCGAGTCGATACGTGCCGTAGTTCTCGAGTTACAAATTTTTAAAGTTTTGTGGTCGAAATGCTGTTTTTCGCCATCGCTAACATTGATTTCTGCCGTTCTATAACGGGATCTAGTGATGAAGATACTGTGATTTGTAGGATTTACGGCATAAGACTTGGTGAAAGTGCTGGGTAATGAAGCTTAGAGTGACCTAGATTTCGACTGGGAT
Source organism: Conus ventricosus (assembly GCA_018398815.1). NCBI lineage: Eukaryota > Metazoa > Mollusca > Gastropoda > Neogastropoda > Conidae > Conus > Conus ventricosus. The sequence goes on along the minus strand of JAFLJL010001355.1, from coordinate 8,348 downwards.
GAGGTTCCAGGTATGATTCGGAAGAAAGTTCTGAAGAAGTTCTGAAGAAGATTTTTTTTCTTTCCCCAAGTAAATGGCTCATGTGATGTTCTTCAAACTTATGATATAGCAACATATATATTCGTAGGACTTTTAAAAATTATTTTCATTTGACTATTTCCTTTCCTCTCTTTTAAATTAATTTTTTAATTGGGTAACCATGTTCAAATTACGGAGTTACTTACCTTGCCGATGGGTTTTCGGCGTAACTAAGCTAAGGTAAGTGCATACTAAAGAGGGTTAAGCTGAGCCAGTATGCCCCTTTTCCCGTTCTCTCCTGGCCAGGTAAAGTAGAACATCTTTTATACCGGGTTAGTTATGATGATTTAGATAAATGGTTTTGTGAAGTCAAGAAAAGAGAGAATGTTTTATTTTGTTTGATTCCATGCGCATTGATGTTTTCTATGATTATGTGTAGTAAAGTTATAGACAGACCTGTTCACCCCTCTATCCCCTTGACCAGTAGATTAGGTGTAGCAAACCAGTAGATTTGGTCTCAAAACAGTAGACTTCCCCTCGCACGTTAAAACCAATAACAAATATAATATGACTGTGGAAAACACATTTCTGCGACAGCTTTAGAATATATATCTCACTTACCCTTTGTTGTGTGTGTGCTCAACATGATGAAGAAACACAGGAAAACGTCACTCTGTCATAGAGTTCTGCAGGCAGCACTTTTTATTGTTCAGTTACACCACACAGGGAGAGCAACCAGCACTTTTCCACTAACTTCATACAGTTCTGCATGATGCCTACACACAGGGAGAGCAGCCAGCACAGTTTGTCACTAACTTCATACAGCTCTGCATGATGCCTACACACAGGGAGAGCAGCCAGCACAGTTTGTCACTAACTAGATACAGTTCTGCATGGTGACTACACACAGGGAGAGCAAATAGCACTTTTCACTAACTTAAAAATAGTTCTGCATGATGAATATACAGTACATGGCTAGCTGTCTTTTCATTTTAGGTTAGTCTAGTGGTGCTTAAGACTTGGCGTGTAAGCACTTCTTAACCTGCGCATGGATTCAGAGGACATGTCCCTGACAGCCTCGACAGGTTCCCTGGGATCTGATTTGACCACCAGTAAACTCTCCAGGGTAACATCTGAAAGGGAGGCCCGCTGGCTAGTCCTGTTCTTCTTGACACATGAGAAGACACGCTCACAGTGAGCGCTGCCATGAGGAATAGTCAAGATACCTCTCATCACAAGAGACAATTCTGACAGAAGCCCTTCATCCAGTTCCCCAATCTTCTTCCATGTGGAATCAATCCCATCAGCATCCCCTTCAGTCACACATTGCCTTATATCAGTACACTGATATGTGATGAACTGTTCAATGACTGTGTCAGCTGTGACACCCCCAGGCAGCAGACATGGATATCTCTGCAGGAAAAACTTCAGGCTTGTCAGCTTTGACTCTGTTTGTAGGCCAACATCAGCCACCTCAGCATGGAGAAGCAAAGGATCGTTCACTGGAAGCCACTTCTTCAGGTAGTCCATTAAAGAGACGAAGTACTTCTTTGCACTTGTGAAAAACTCCTCCACACGTTTGTCTCGGAGATGATGAACCTCTTTGTCCTGGAGGAACTGACGAGCATCCTCTCCAATGACAAGTTCGCTGTTGACTTTGATGTTGGCAGGCAGTTTGTAGTCAACAGTTTCCGGAGACTTGTACAACATGGCGTTGGGCTTAACGAACCTGGTCAAAATACTTCTCATCAGCTTAAGCATTCCTCTTCTCAGTTTCTGAATCATCGGTTTTTCTGACTGAAAGCCGACCAAGAAGGCATCAAACACTTTTATTTGATGGAGAAGGAAAAGGCAGAAGAGCTTGTTTGTGGGACTTCGAATGAAGTCAAAGATGCTTTCCACTTTAGTGGAAGCATAGCCCTTCTCGATCTCCCCAGAAGCATTCTTTGGCAGAGCATTTTTCTCGTCCAGGAAAAATTCCTTCAATGGGTCCCAGTTGTTCAGAAGTCGCTCCAAGCATCTGCCAATACTCAGCCATCGAGTGCATACGTGTTTCAGGATTTTCCTCTGTTCAACGTCGTATAGGCTTTGTATAATCTTCACACGCTCTTTCCTGTCCCCTTTATCAAGGTAGTAGTAGATGTCAACCAATACAGTTGCTACTGGGGGTAGATGAGCAGCTGCAGCTTTGGCGCCATTGTGGACCATGTGAAGCGTACAACCTGAGAGGAAGATTTCGGGCTGCTTTCCTTTGATGAAGGCACACCTTTCTTGTGTCCCGTCATCACAGGTGCATTGTCGCAACCTAGGCTCAAACAATTGGCCCATGGAACTTCGCTGTCCATAAGCTCTTTGTTGAGAAGTTTGAAGATGTTTTCCCCTGTTGCAGGCCCATCACAAACAGGAATGGAGAGCAGTTCTGAACATACAAGGCCAGAATCATTGACACAGCGGATCACTATAGGGTACAGCTTGGAATCAGAGTCGTTTGAGCCGTCGGTTGAAATGGTAAAGGGGCCCCTTTTCATTCTTGCCCGAAGAGAATGCTTGGTGTCTTTGTTTAATAACTATAGTAGAAATATGGTAATAATAATGAAGAGTGCATTCTTAAACAACCATTATTGGCAGTAACATCAATTATAATAATTTTGAGTAAAGTTGGTGCTTAGCGAAAAGGAAAAGAAAAAAAATGGAATAAAACAAAAATAGATTTAATAAAAAAAATTGGGAGAGAGGAGAGGAGGGTGGGAGGGGAGTGAAGGGGGGTGGGGAGGTACATAGCTGGCCACTGCTTATGTGTGAAACACACACACACACACCAATTCATTCCTAATTTTATTCTTAATCAAACAAATTCTCTTAGCCCTAATCTTTTCTAAATTCTGTTGTTGAATTTCTTCTCAGATTTTTTTTTCATGGTCCAGGAAAGGAAAACTTTTGAGGCTCGATTTTGAACTAATCCTAACTCTAACAGCATTTTTTTACTTAAAAAATGAACAGAGGGCTATGCCAAAATGTGTGTGTGTGTCCGTGTTCGCGCGCGCGCGCGTGCGTGCGTGTGTGTGTGTGTGTGTGTGTGAAAGAGAGACAGAGAACTAATTTGATTTTGAACTAATCCTAACACTAACAAGATTTTTTTTTTTACTTAAAAAATGAACAGAGGGCGATGCCAAAATGTGTGTGTGTTCGTGTGTATGTGTGTTTTCGTGTGTGTGTGTGTGTGTGTGTGTGTGTGTGTGTGTGTGTGTGTGTGTGTGTGTGTAACACAGAGAGAAAGAGAGAGAGAGAGAGTGAAAGGAGGGAGAGAGAGAGAACTAAGCCGGACAGAATAACAAACACTCATTATTTATTATAAAGGCATATCATACATTATCAGACCAAAATCTGACTTACCTGCTGCAATCTTGCTGTCTGGAAACATGAATTTGACACACCGTGTCAACATGTCTGCAGTGGCCATTGGCATGTTACAATGTCCTATCACTCGACACAGTGTTGCTTCTGCCTTTAGTTTGTGATGTCATCTTCCAACTTTCCTTTGGCGTCGTCTTTGGTCACGGCAGCCGTAAAAAAGTTCGTAATCTGTGGGCCGAAACTGCGTGCGCAACACTTATGAGACTCACAGTTGACATGCCTTTTTATGTCGTGTTGTCCACCATGCGAGATACTGAAGTGAAGTTTGCACTTGGTGCAGAAGGCGAACTCTGCTCCTTTACTTGATGATATAATGTCCGGGAAGTCTGTCTGGTACTGCAGCTTGAACTTTTGAAAATATTTCTTCTTCTTCTTCTTAACCGCATCAAAAATGATCAATCCCACGGGAATCACAGTCTGAGTCGCCGCCGCTTTCATCAGTTTCATGAGCACGCTTCTTCTCAATCGCCGCCATTTTCACTGCGCAGAAGTGGTAGCGTTCAGCTGCATCAACTTCCCGCCCGCGACGACTATGGCGGACGCGTAACTCATCACCGCACACGCGCAGAGAACAGGTAACTTGGCCGGGCGCCACCGACAGTGAACTGTATGTTGATAAAATTCTGGATCGGAAATCTGCCGAAGTGGTTTCGGTGAACAACGGGAGAAAGCGCGTTTCGCGATCGGGAGATTTGAAGTCGAGCGGGAGACCGTATAACAACGTCTGAACTCGGGAGAATCTCCCGGTGAGGTCGGAAGTAAACATGTCTGTATAGACTTTACTAGTGGTTTGATGTGACGAATGCATGATATATGAATGAAATTGTAAGCAAGCTATGAGTGTGTTTGGGCTGTGCGCTAGTCCTTCCTCCACTGACATACCCCGAGGTTGACACAGTGTGTGTGACAGTTCTGCTTGGGAATAAGAGAGGATCTATCATATCATACAGCCATCAGTGTGTGTGACATTCTGCTTGGGGAAAAGAGAGGATCTATCATATCATACAGCCGGCCATCAGTGACAGTTCTAGAGAACAGTAAATGTCTGTTCTAACTCCCCCGTTCGAAACTAACGTTTCGAACGACCGACCTAGAACAGACATTTTACTGTTCTCTGACAAGTAAGACTTCAACAATGAATTAAAAATGATAATCCATTACACATTCTCTTTCAATAACCAAAAAATAACGATTATCTACAAACAAACATACTGTGTAGGATTATTGGGGGGAAAGCAGCAGTGGCTGAACACACCCCATAGAGCAACGTAGGAGAAAAGCAGCAGTTGCTGAACACACCCCATACACAAACGGTGGAGCAGGTAAGCCTTTAATTGCTAATTGTCGACCTGCCTAAGGACTCCGCACTATCAGAATACTGCAGAGACCCGTCATTAGGTCGACACCCGATTACTTAATTTGTGGTATTGGGCCGATTTGGGCAAGGTGCAATACCACGTGACTGGTCATGACTAGCTTGAACTAGCGCCCTCTAACCAACGCCTCTCAGTTTATCTGTGACTTCTTAATGCAGACGGTCGTGTTTGTTCACAGAAGAACAGCTTCTTGCTATAGGTGATTGTGTTTTATTACAACTGTATGGCGGAGTATCTAAACAAAAGAAAATCAGGCGAGCCAGTTCTTTACCTCTTAAGCCAAAGAGAAGTATTGCTTTTTCGGAAGGTGAGGAGAAAGAAAAAAAACGAGAACCTACTATTGATGAACTACACAAGCACCTTGAAAGCTTGTTAATTCAAGACAGAGATTTAGCCGATATATTTGAAAGAGATGTTGTTAACTTTGAAAAGCTTTTAACTTTTTGAAGAAATGATTTCTATTCAAAAAACTCCAAATGTTCAGTGACAGGTTACTACCTAGTAGTTCAGAAAACTTCTCCACCTTGTGGTGTTTGTGACACAACGGCAAAGCAGACGACACGGAACACAACTGGGCTGGGCCCAGACAGGGCCGGTGTTGTTACTGGCTAATTATAGTGGGTGTAGCACTGTTCGCTAACTGCCCTCCTCTACCCCACTTGCTGGAGCTGTGCCAACACTCCCTTCACCACACAACCCTCTCAGTGAACGCCACAAACGCTACGTGGGGTCTAAAATAACGGTTATGCATAACCGCCGAGTGGCTTGGCTGTGCCTATGCTCGCTTCACTTACAAAGGCTCTGATTTTATTTCTCTAAGTAAGTCAGACTCCTGGGAACTCTCGGATTCTATCTAATTGTACACTTTCTATAACAATTGTAGACACAAAACTTAACCACCTTTTCCCCACTCGATCAGAGAACGCACTGTGCTGTCAAACTCGGGTGGAGTCTTTGAAAAGGAAACGTTCATTGGCTGCACGCCAAAACTGGTCTTGAAGGGCCAACTTTGGCATTAAGCCAAGCGACCCCGGCAGAGGCGGGAGTGTGTGTGTGCGATCGTGTTTGTTATATGCTGTTATCGGTGTTGTTGTCGCTGCTGTCATTGTTGTTTTGTTGTTTTACTGATAATAACATATTTATATTCTGAACATCCGTTTCTTATAAATAATTTTAAAAGGTGTGCGCACACCCCCTGCCCCACCCCACCCCACCCCACCCCCACCCCACGCATGCACACACTCAAGTCATTCTAAGTTCTTAACTCAAGTCACCCAAGTCACTTCTAAATTCTTACTCAAGTTCTTACTCAAGTCGTCCTCAAGTCATCCTCAAGTTCTTACTCAAGTCACTTCTAAGTTCTTACTCAAGTCATCCCTTTAAATCACCCCAAGTCACTTTTAAGTTCTTACTCAAGTCGTCCTCAAGTCATCCTCAAGTTCTTACTCAAGTCACCTCAAGATTGTAATTAAGTCATCCTTTAAGTACAACCAAGTTCTTATTCAAGTTATCTTATAATTATCAAAAAAAACCCAATACAATCTATGTTTTTATCTTAAAAAGTAGATGTTTAATATAGTTTCACACACGCCTAAAAAACCCTCATCGTCGAGGATGTCTTGCTCAGCGTTCTCGGCGTGAGATCGGTCAGCATAGATCTTAATGAAGTTCTTACATTGTAAGCAACCGCATTGATTACAATTCTGGCCTATGGAAATGTCTTTTATAGACTCCATGTCTTTATTTATTGACTCCCTTATTTTAAACAAATAATAATCGACATGATCTATTTTTATCAAAGAAACAAATTTATTTATAATAAATCAAAAAACCAATCCAGTATGTTAGGATTGCAGTATCAATAAAGTATTATTGCATTTCAAATGGATCATAATGAACTTTTGTTGTTGGCGGTTTGGCATGCTTTTGTGTTTGGCTTCTATATTTAGTGGTGGAGATTGTTCGGACTGCTTTGGTTTTTGGTATCTTTGTGTATATATTTTATAACCGTAATAACCGCCCCCAGCAGCAATGAAGCCATAAATGACACCTTTAAGAAAATTCCATGAAGACTTTGGCCTTGTAGGCAACTCAGTTGTTGTTGTAGGGCATGACTCAACTTGTTCTTGTTCTGGTGTTTTTAAGCCGCATTGAAACCAACTGGCTGTGGCTCTAGCACTTTTTGATTATGAATTATATTAGGGCTTGTAATTTTAATTTTGTTTGTTTGTTCCACTCTGCTATCTTTTTCCTGCTGCAACACGTCCAGGATGAGGAGGCTTTTTACTGGCTACTTTCTCCACCGGATTCAATGTTTTCTGATTCTGGGTGATTTTCTGGCTCGGTCATTTTTTTAAAGGAAATTAAACTCTATATGATTAAAAGTAATTAATCCCATGCTTTTCCATTCTGTGCTTGTAAATTTAATTTATTTTGTTTGTTCCACTCTGCGAATTTTTTTCTTGCTGCATCGTGCTCAGGATGCTTTTTACTTGTCACTTCTCCACCTGGTTCAATGTTTTCGACTCTGCTGATTTTCTGGCACGGTCATTTTGAAGGGAAATAAAATCTATATGATTAAAGTAATTAATCCTATGATTATGGCGACAATAATGTTCCAAATCTGTATTATAGATCACAGCCTAGAGACTCTAATGACTTGATAAAACTGGATCCCGCGTTAAATCATACATTTAAAATCTTGTTCAGAATCAATGGGAGCAAATCTACTGACTAGTTTAGTGTATAAATAAGAAGCGTTTGCCCGACGCTTTTCACCATTCTCGATCCTAGTTGCGCTTCATACCTGTTATGATACTTTACAATGTCTTGTGGCGACATCTGTTGAATCTGTTCTATGCTGAATTCATTTCCAAGGAACTGTTTGTTTTTCCACACGCCGCCAAAGAATACAGCGTTTCCTTTTTGGGCATAATAGCTTGGTCATGACTTGATCATTCACAAGTTCAGGAAGGTTTAGGCTGCCCTGTAGCTGTAGTAGATCATCGGTGTTCATGTTTTTTTATTAATTATAATTATTTTATTTTTAAAATGAGCGCCGAAAAACTATTACCAACCTTGTATACCATTCTGCTGTTATTGGAGGTCTAAGTGTAGGATACACGATGCTTGGTAAAAGCCTGTTAAAATAAAACCGCAGATCTTGGCAAACTAGACTTTGAAGACTCAGTAAAGCTGATTGCTGTTATTACAGCTTCATTTGCTACGAAAGATTTTCTAGTTAAGCAAGGAATAATTCCTGACAGTATCAATATGTAAAAAAAATACATTTATAAAAATGGCTTCACTCGTAATGATGATAGGTGGTGCAGTAGTGAATGCGCTTGCTTTTAGCGGAAGTAATTACGCATTTAGTAAACTACGGGATGACGGCGAAAGAAAAAGACATAACAAAGCTGTGGAGCAAAATAGCTGCAGCACAAGTTCACTATGAAAAGTTCAGAGAAAATTGAGCCTAGTTATGATGATTTATTAACGAAAAACCCTTTTTAAAAAAAAGAGCTTATTTCTCCTTATGGC
>JAFLJL010001354.1:35000-36237 GCA_018398815.1 Conus ventricosus | reverse complement strand
AGAGAAGGGGAGAAGAGAGAGAGAAGAGAAAAAAAAAAAACGAGGGAGCTGGGGGGGAGGATTTCCATGCGAAAAGTGAACGAAAAAAATGAACCCCCCGGAGAAACGTTGGCCCGAAAACACAAGACATGTTGGCCATGAATCTCCTCTGCCCGAGATCAGAACCCCAAACAACAAACAACGAGGCCGTACACCAGCGCATTTCATTTTGATATCGCTGTTTTCTGAACTCACAGTCTAGGCTTTCTGCAGAACCCCAAACAACAAACAACGAGGCCGTACACCAGCGCACTTCATTTTGATATCGCTGTTTCCTGAACTCACAGTCTAGGCTTTCTGCAAAACCCCCAAAACCCAACAACAACGAGGCCGTACACCACGCACTTCATTTTGATATCGCTGTTTCTGAACTCAGAACCCCAAACAACAAACAACGAGGCCGTATACCACGCACTTCATTTGATACGCTGTTTCGAACTCAGAACCCCAAACAACAAACAACGAGGCCGTACACCACGCACTTCATTTGATATCGCTGTTTCTGAACTCACAGTCTAGGCTTTCTTGCTTCTTTCTCCTTTCTTAAAGCAGGGACAAAGAATTCGAGAAAACGATCTTTTCATCTCATTGCCTGCTAAAAGTGTCCTGGCAATATGCCATTCCCTTACGATGACTAACAACTTATAGATTTCTCTGGAATATCTTCGTAAGATCTAAAAAGACGAAGACGTAATTCATTTATAAAGCCCACACATCCACACACTAAGATGTAATTCATTCCTAAAGCCCACAATCCACACACGCCTTAACATACCAAAGCTAAATTTGAAATCGTTTTGGTGAGCGTTCCGTCTGCTTTCCTGCCAACACTTTGGAATTCAAAGCCCCCCAGTTTACGAAAAAAACCCACCTTCTCTGTTTTCCAAGCAGAGCTAGTATCTTTTTTTGTTTACAGCCAAGGTTTTGAACGCTGTTTTTCTTCCATATTCTGTGCACACGATAGGTTCTGTGTTAAGAATGTGTTATATGTGATAAATGAAGGTTAAATGGGATATGTAAGCGGGAGGAGTATTTTTTAAATAAAAATGCAAAATAAAAAAATAAAAATGGTTCTTTTTAAATTTTTCGTGTTCTTGTTCTTGTTTTTGTTCTTATAAATAATAATAATAATAAAATAATAATAATAATTTAAAAATAATAAAAATAATAATAATAATAATAATATATAATAATAATT
>JAFLJL010001354.1:20000-32500 GCA_018398815.1 Conus ventricosus | reverse complement strand
ATCTTCTTTCTCTTTTTTACACAATGGACAAATCAAATCAACAGGGGTATGTTGTTTGTATCGATATCTATGTACAGCAATATCTGAAATACCCAGTCTGAATCTTGTTGTAATAATCTTGATATGTCTGTCTAGATTTAAGGTTAAATGCATTTTATCTATTCCTATTGTGCAAAAAGTCTTTATATACACTAAATCTGTCACTATTCTTGACATGAAAATCCCATTCTTGCAATCTGCAAAGTATAAGTCTTTCTTTAAAGTCACGATAAACTGTTCCATTCCCTCAACACCTTGGTTTAACCACACATAACCAAAACCAAACATGTATAACGTACAGCGAATATCAGACGCCCAGTTTGTCTTATCACGAGAGTCTAACTCAAATAATGTTCTATATGCTTTTCGCGGTAATCTTGACTCATCCATTCTTGTCAACTTTAACCAGTAATGCATGCCCTACGCAGAATTTATGTAAACAGGGTATCTATTTGTCTCGCCATACACAAGGTCATTCGTGTGTTTGTAACTGAACTTCCTAAAAACTTTTTCAGTGCAAAGAGATGTACGTTTTCACAAAAGTGTGCAGCATTACTTAGCCCCCACATTTCAGCACCAGACTGAACAATGGGTTGTATCTGCGCGTCAAATAGTTTTAAATATAAAGTAAGAAATTGCATTTTACCTTACGTAATTTTTGCAATATACATAACAAACGCATGCCTTTGCTCTCAGGCAAGGTTTTTAACAAGAAACAGTAAATCTCACCGGGTGAAATTAGATGCCTAAATATTTATAAACATTAACAACCAGGCAATAGAGGGATTCCATAGTAAGACCAGTGTTTCTAGCTGCTAAGTACCGCACCTTTCCTAAACAATATATTGCTTTTATTCATATCACATCACAGGGAGTATAAGTTGCTGCTCCTATGTAGACTATTTTAGTTTGCGTCTGTAAGCCCAACTATTGTTTCCGACAAAAGAGCTAGTGTCCATCTGCCAAATTAATATAAATAGTTCAAATAATCATAAATGTTGCAACCATGCTCCCATTTCAATCACTTCTAATGCTACTTTCCTTTATAAATAAAAAGAGAACAGCACCGGGGCTTGTAAACATCCCCTGTTTTACCATTTGATACATTGTTGATGTAAGCTTCATTTGGCACCCGAGCGAATTCTAGCTCACTGTATGTACATGCTATAATACATCGAAAGAGTTTCCTTTGATACCATTTTTAACAAAATAGGCCACAGTAGGTTCCTTTCTATAGAGTCAAAAGCTTCCTCATTGTCAATAAAGGCGACATAGAGTTAACGGTTAAGCAATACGTTTTTTGTATTAAACAATAATGGTGTACATGTGATCGATGTGAGTATCCCTTTTAAACCCCGCTTGATATCTCCGTGGATATTATGCAGCTCATCCATTCTTGAATCCTATTGTTTACTATAGAACTATAAAATGTCATGGTGACGTAGGCCTCACATCAGGCATGTGGACGCTCCATCACATGTAGTTAGTGATATGAATCATTTCCCCATGCCACTACTGAAAAGGAAGGATATTCATGTGGCTTGACTAGTGTGCCGGGCGTCCCCAAATAATTGTGGATAATGACTCAGTAAAGAAAGAAGTGGTCATTTGGTGAAAGTACCACTGAGTTGATAAGTTCACAAGCTGTAAGGTGCTGGTCATGTTTTTTGACCTAGATATGCACTCACTAGAAAGGAGGAAAGAAAAAAAAATCCCCCCCCGCCCAGTTTTTTTTTTTAAAAATAACCGCCCCCTCACCCCACCAAGAATGGGGTCCCACCCACCCACCCCACCCCCACACCCCAACCACACCCCCTTTTCAAAAAAAGGAGACCCGAAACCTGTCAGGAACGATGGTCCGTCGCTTGCTGACCCGAGTCATTCCAGTTGAGTCGATAGTATAATTGGGGAAAGCTACAGGGGAAAACTTCAGGGAAAAGAGAAAGAAAGAAATTCCATAGTTGAATTAAGAAGGTTATACTTACACGAAAACCTTATCGTGGTTCAGCCCTTCACCCTTTTCAACCCACTTCGCCCTTCACCCTTCACTCTTTCACCCCGTGAGGTGTGAAGATGGCCTAGGTGTGGAACACACGGTAGGCAGCCCAGCCCCCAGAAAAATAAGGACTCCCAGGGAGAGGAAAGTCGGAACTCGTCTCTCCCCCACCCCCCCCCCTTCCCCCCCCCCCCCACCCTGTCCCCCCCCCAAAAGGGGGATAAAAACAAAGGAAAAAAAAGGGAAAAAGGGGAAACAACCCGGAAAGGGATTGAAAGGTAAAAAAAAAGTTTTTTTTTGGGAAAACTTTTTCCCCCCAAATCAACTCCAGTGACAAGAAGAGTCGAGGCGAGGAGTCGGAAGTCATACTCCAGACGGAGAAATCGAGGGGGCGAGATGAATGTCTGAGAGAGACAGGGAAATCCCTGAAAAGGATTGAGCGAGTCGTAAGTCGATGCAAGGCATAGCATCAAGGAGTGAGAGAATCATTTATTCTTCCTGGTCTGAATATTTGTGGGCCAATGTTGTTGAAGCCGGTGACTTTATGAAGTCTTAGTGATTAGTTTGCCTCTCTTGAAGAGAGCTTCATGTATAAATTTTGGTTAAACGTGGTTGATGTGATTTAGTAAAGTGTTTTTCCCGAAGGAGAGGGGGAGAAGAAAAAAACATTCGGTAGTTGCGCCTTTTGGTTGATTGAAAGGATTGCGTGTGCGAAAGGAGTAAATGCTGGCTGAAATGCGCTTTGCAAAAGTGAAAGTGTGACAGTGGTGACCCCGACTCCAGTTTCACCGACGTAGCTCCGTTTTGTTTCCCCTGGTAAAAAAAAAAAAAGATTCTATTTGTACCCTCAAGGTTTGAGGAAGAAAAAAAAAATTTCTATTTGTACCCTCAAGGGTTTGAGGGAAGGAAAAAAAAGAAGAAATTAATTATTTATTGTGTATAATATTTGCAATTTTTTTTTGTCTATTTCTATGTGTGTTAAAGGTGGTTGAGATTTCTTTGGTTGCTCTACTCCGTTAAGGTTTTTTTTTGGTAGAGTCCTTTTGACCCTTTCCCCCCTCCAGGACCGATACCTCAACCTCCTCACTTTGCTCGTACCTGGCAGCAAGGGGGCAGGCGTTGAGAATCGCTGCCTTCCCCCTAGAGTATTAGATTTCTTGTCCCTTCCCCAGGACTGATATCCCCACCTCTTCCAGCGTTTAGCAGGGGCATGGACGTTGGGACGATAGTCTTTCCCTTCTGCTCGTAATTATCTATTTCTTTCCCTTTCTATTGGTTTCATCATTTTGGATTTTTCCCCCTTGCCCTCAGCGTGTGGATCAGCTTCACCTCCGTCACGCAAAATAGTGTAGGTGGTGGAGTGATTACCGCTCACCCAATAAACATCTTTATCTTTTGAATTATTTTTGTCTGAGTGTGGTGCAGATTTTCTTTGAGTTGGGTGAATGGCATTTATTAATTGATTGTTTATATTTGGCATTATTGCTGTATGTTGTTATATGGTGAGTGATTTGTTTTTTTTTTGTTCCCTTCCTCCAAGTTTCACACGGGAGACAGTAACCACTAGGGTGCGACTGAGGGTTTCTTTTTGCTGTTACTTGATTTCTCTCACTGTTCCGGTCCTGTGTATCCTTTTCATTTCATTTCCTTTCACCCCTTTTTCAAAACCTTAAACCTTCTCCTCAAATAACTCCTGTCTAGTTTTCATTTCAACCAGTTTTCATCTTTTAGGTAGGATTTCTGCTATTTGTGGTTCTTCCCCTCTTTTTAATTATTTGTGCTTCCATTTGTTTTTGTAAATGTATATTCATTAACGTATAAGGCGATACATTGTTTGTAAATTCTTTTGAAATAAGTAAGAAAGGAAGACTGACAACAAGAACATTTAAGAAACTTAGACTTTATAAAAATTTATTTCAGAAAAACTTATTGTGTTTTTTTTCCTTGCCTAGAAAAACAGAATAGCATTGAACTTCATTTTTTTAAAATTCCAAATTGATACCTGTTTTCGAGAACAAAATATTTCTGGAAAAATACAATCCTTGTGTTTCATATTTACCTTGTTTTTAGTAAGCCGTTTTCTGTTTTTCCGGAAATTGAATTCTTTATTTTATATACTTAAATTACATTTTTTGTGAAATATACAGCGCAGCATATATCGCCTATTTTTTTTATTCATATTTAAAAATTGTTTTTGTTTATAATATCTGTAGACGGTTCATTATGATGATTTTGATAATATTTCACAAGCGGAACGCTATGGGTTTTTGATGATAAAATTACTAACTATTGCCAACAATGCACAGATAACAGACAGGCTAAGAGAGAGGAAGAAAATAGACTACAGGAGGAACTAAGCTGAAAGAAAAATAAACTACAGAGGAGGAAGCTGAAAGAAAATAATACTACAGAGAAGTCTGAAGAAAATAAACTACAGAGGGGAAGCTAAATTGAAACAAAAAGATTACAGAGAGGGGGAAGCTGAAGCTGAAGAACGTCAATTTAGTTAGGCAGTTAGAACTATAGACTGATGCAGAAATAAAAGAACCAAGGCATCCGAAAACCTCCACCATCGTATCCGCAAGCGCACCACAACCAAAAGCGTCATATATTCCAAAGTTACCGCCTTTTGAGAAAAAACGATGACATTGATAGTTTTCCTTTCCGATTTGAAAGTCACTGCAACGTCTGTGGGTGGCCAAGGAAAAGAGACATTGTATATTGCGTCGTTGGTTAAGAACGCTGGGGGAACGGGTTCCACTCACTTGCACGAAACAAAAATTTAACTTGGGATCAGTTAAAGGAAGAACTCCACAGAAATTTCAAGTTCCCTGCTGATCGTTTTCACGAACGTTTTCCGTTCTGTGCGCCCTGAAAAGATGAATCGTTTCCGTCGTTTCTAATCGTATGAGTCATTGTTTAGAATCGAGGAGCGATTGTGCTAATTCTTATAAACCTTTCATCACGCGAGACTCCTTCTTAAGAACAACTTTCCAGAGCGATACAAAGATCAGGCCACTTTCCTTAAAGAAGCAATTTGAAAGCTTGAGAAATTGTCAGATGGCTGATCATATTGTATCGCACACCCAGATAAGGCGTGGCTAGGAAAGAGAATTTTCAATCTTTGAGTCACATGCTACATGTACTATCCCATCAGGACAGAAGTTACAGGAAAGAAATCGTGGGTCATTTCGAGTCCCTCAAGATATACTTATCCTAGAACGAGACAGGGATCTTTCCGTGGATCGAGTGACTTTCGTCAGTACCAGTACTCGCCGTCCGAAAGACCCGTTACTCCTCACCAACGTTCCGAGGTCGTGGACAACGACACCACTAGACCATTTGGGCCAGTTCGTGGACAGAACAAAGTTCACAAAATCCAGTCAGGCTGCCGAGATTCAACAATCGATGTTTCTTTTGTGATGCAAGTTCCATTTGAGGAAAAATTGCCCTTTCAAACCAAATGATTCAAAACCCGCATTATTCTCCACTGATTGTGAAAAGCCTTTTTTGCACCACATCAGCTGTTGATGGACTGGTGTTAGAAAACGGAGCCATCAATGGATTGCAAGCTTTGTTTTGCGAGACACTGGTTCACCACCGCTGGTGTACGAAATCTTTCGGCTTCCAAAACCAGGATACATCAACACTGTCAAAAGTAAGGGCGTTTGGAGGCAAGTTGAAACGTTTCCGCGGCAAAATCTTCATTGATAACACCGTACTACTCCGTTTTCTTTACCGCCTGTTGTCATTGATACCCAGTCCTGCGACTTATCTTGGGCAATTGCCAGGTGTCGCTACAGACATTTGGGTGCTGGAGACGTTTGTTTCCAATGTCCTTGTGAGTACCAATCAAGACATCGTAGAGCAGAAAGGCTACAAAGCCGCTAAAAAGTCCTCAAACTGGATGAACACCAGATTACCCCAGATGATCTAAAAGAACATGCAGAAAAAACAACGCTGTCGACGGACTTTCTGCTGCAAACAGAACTGTAACGACCAAACTAACGTCAAACCAACATACATACTGGACCTGACATTTATTCTACAGTATGTACCTGGACAGGTACAACAACAAGTTGTCCGTTCCAAAACCACTTAGAGAGACAGTACTACACACAGGCACATAACATTGTTCGCTGTCACTGTGGAATCTAAGAACATTAAAGAGAGTTCTTGATTCCTTTTATTGGCCAGGTACTCAAAGGAAGTTACGAAAAACTGCCGCTTCATGTGACATCTGCCAAAAGACATCTCGAAAGTCCGGCGTCCCATAAGCACCTTTCACAACAATGCCTCTCATTTCCGTTCCATTTCGAAGGTAGCCTATTGATCTTGTGGCATTACCACTGGTCCTTCTTTCCGGACATCGCGATATCTTATCTTGGTGATACAGCGACCAAGGTATCCAGAGCGATTCCACTGAAGAAAATTGATTACATTCTGTCGCTGAAGCTTTACTTGCGATATTTACCAGAGGGGTCTTCAGACGAAATTCTCTCGATTGTGGACGCAATTCATTTCTGATCTCATGAGAGAAATATCAGACTGATGTCAATCTTCCTCCATTTCAACCACGCCATAACATCCCCAAACGAATGGCATGGTTGACCGTTCAATGGAACGTAGAAGTCCCTTGTTGAGAAAGGTTGCAAGGCAGAACCCCATGAATGGATCGTTTCATACCGGCTTTTGCTTTTTGCATACAGAAATGCCGAACGAAACGTCTGGGATTTTCAAACCCTTCGAGCTTCTTCTTTCGACACTCACCGAAGGGGTCCTTTGGATCTATTGATGACACAATGGACGGAAAAGACGGACATACCTGAACAGTAAAACTTTTTACCAATAATTTATACTGCATAATCGTTTGAAGGATGCATGTGACTGCTCAACAGTCCACTGGGGAAAAATAGAAAAAACAGATGGTAGCAAGGTCTTTGCAGACAGAACAGCAAAGGCACGTTCCTTCAGTGTAGGGATAAAGTTTCTGTACTACTCACTGATGACTAACAAGCTTCGTGTTTATGTGGAAGGGTCCTTTTCAGGGTGTCGAAAAACTTTCTCAGTTAAATTATAAATCAAAATGGCCACACTGAGAAGAATTTCATGTGAACATTTGTGAATACGTTGAACGTACAAATGTTGTCCATCAACAGTCAGTTGAGTGATATGTCCTGTGTCAGAAAGCTGATTCAACATGACAACATTTATCAGTGATGAATTTGTACCCACTGGACGTACAGGGACAGATCAAAGGTTGTGAAAACAGCAAATGTAGAGTGTTAACATCACCAGTGCAGATGATGTTTGTACCCCCTTCCTACTCTGTCTGTCAAGGTGAAACCTATGATGATGTGATTTTGTCGATGATTTGTCTTCAAGTCAAAACAGAACAGCTCTAAGAAATTTTGAAAACTTTCAGGATGTGTTTGACAAATACCCCAGGTACAGTGACTGTATTGAACCCCATAGTATTCAGTACCTACACGCAAATAAAAAACCCTGCGAACCAACATACCCCCTGCCGTTTTGCAAAAAAGAGGTTTCGAAGGGAAATCAAAGTAATCTGGATTAAAAGTCAAGAACCTCTACGTCCTCCACAGCTCACCATTGTATTGTGACAAACCTGATGGATCGGTTGCGTTTCTGCACGATTACAGAAAATAAATAAGATCACTGTGTTCGATGCCGATCCCTAACCCAGACATTGAAGAACTTCTGTGTCAGCTCTTCAAAGGAAAACTATTTTGTGAAAGTATACTTACTAAAGGATACTGCATACATTCCAATGGTTATGAATTCTGAAGCTGACAAGGAAAAGACAGCATTTCAAAACCTTTTGGTCTTTTCCAATGGACGAAAATGCCATTTGGTTTGCAAAATGCCCCAGCTCTTTGCTAGAATGATGCAGCCCTGAAACACCATGAAAGTGGGTGCAAGTCAGTTTTTTTGAAACGACATTTTGTTGGCTGCAAATCGTGGAGTGACCTCCTTTCTAACTTGCGGAGCTGTTTTTTTCCAGACTCTGAGGTTTTGGGTTGACTGCAAGACCATCCAAAATTCGTGCCGGATTGTCAAACTCTCGAGTTTATTTTGGGTCACACCTATTTCAGTGGGAAAAATGATGCCAGAAGGAAAGATCTGAAAAAAGATTTTATCCTTACGTAACCCACTACAAAGAACAGACAGTCACTGTTACGATGGTTTCTACTATAGACATATGTACCCCACATTGCTCCCTGAGACGCCCCTTTGACTGAACTGACGAAAGGGACGAAGAACAAAGTATGTGTGGTCTGATATGCCAAAGCTTTGGATGTGTTCCATAACACCCTCAACTCATTTCCTGTTCTTTGTTACCCTCCCTCTCAAATCCATTATTTTGAGAACTGATGCCAGTTCCAAAGGAATGGACGGTAACAGTTGCAGGAAAAAAGTGATTTGTACATCCATGGCAATACGTCCAGTAAGAAGTTCTTCAAAGACACAGGAGAAATACTCCACTATTGAAGAGAGTGCGTGGCTATTGTATGGCATGTGAGAATTCGCCCAGGTTCTTGACGGAATTTAGGGCAGTACTACTGCCAATGCCATTGACTTTCTTGAAATCGTCAAGACTAAAGAACAGCAGATTATTAAGGTGGTCTTGGCATTGCAGGACTTCCAATATACTGTGAACCAGAGCCTGTACACAAATGTCATGCAATTTATGTCACCGTGTATGAATCTCATTGACAAATGTAACTGTCTTCAGAGGAAAAGACATTCCAGTTTTTGTCTTTTCTAATGATTACGGTGTGATCACTTTTGACAGTGCATTGTATGCTATGACATTTAAATCAAGTGGTATTTACATAATTTGCTTGTTGAAGTGACTTAATGTTTACAAGCAAAAACTACTATGATGTTGATGATTAAACATATCTATTCCTTTGCATTATTCTTTCGTAAACATGAAAAAAGTCATCATGTACGATTTATTCTAACTTGCTTTTAAAATGAATATAATGTATGTGTGAGCAGCAAATAACTCTTAGAAATGTAATAACACATGTTTTGATTGTGCAATGAACAAACCATTGTTGTCATTTGTCCCTGTCCAGCAATGGAAAGCATGTGACTTGTCCAATGGACTATAAAAAATTACATGTGGAAAAAACTATGTTTTTTAAATCTATGTTTTATTTTGTTTACATGTTCCTATTGAGAAACATTTACACTTGAAATATTCTCATTTTCATGAGGTTTTGAAACACAGGATGTTAGACAAGATCAATGGAAAATATGAGCTTCACATCATAATGTATGAACACATTTGTAACTTTGAAATTGTTAATATCCTCTAATGTTTTTAATCCATGTAATTTGGGAATGTATTTTGTGAGATATGAGATCAATTATGAAATGTTTTTTTTTGAAAAGACTGCAAGTTTGAAATGCTATTTATGGTGATTCATGATGAGATTTCTATTAAACGGTATTATAATCTGTGAATCATGTGTGATGGTTACACATATTGAGATTCATGCTGAAGAAGTTGTTTAAAAGTGATGTTGTATATCCTTTAAAAAATTTCTGGAGAAAATTTTTTCATCCCAGGATGGTGTCATGTTGACTACCTCACATCAAGCATGTACGCTCCATCACATGTAGTAGTGATATGAACCATTCTCCCCATCCACTACTGAAAAGGAAGGATATTCATCGTGGCTTGACTAGTGTAGCGGGCGTCCACAAATAATTGTGAGTAATGACCTCAGTAACGTAAAAGGGTGTTCATTGGTGAAAAGTGACCACTGATGATAGTTTTAACAAGGCTGGTAAGTGCAGGTCATGTGCTTTGAATACTGAGTATGCACTCACTAGGAGGAAAGAGAAAGAATCAGTTTTAACGCCAGCAGATGGCCTAGAGACTCGAACCTTGTCAGGACGTTGGTCCTCGCTGCTGACCAGTCATTACCAGTGAGCGATAGATTAAGTTGGGGAAAGCTACAGGGAAAATTAAGGAAAAAGAAAGAAAGAAATTCATATGTTGAATTAAGAAGTTTACTTACACGAACCTTATTCTTTTCAGCCATCACAACCCATTTAACCCTTCGCCCTTCACCCTCAACCTTTTCACCCCGTGAGGTGTTGAAGATGGCCATGGTGTGGGGAACACACCGGTAGGCAGCCCCAGGAATTAAGGACTCCAGGGAGAGAGTCGGGAACTCGTCATCTCTCCAGGGACAGGAGAAGACGAGGGAGAGGAGTTGGAACTCATCTCTCCATGTGACAAGAAGAGTCGAGGGAGAGGAGTCGGAAGTCATATCTCCAGGACGGGAGAAAATCGAGGGGGCGAGATGATGTCTGAGAGAGACAGGGAATCCTGAAAGGATGAGGCGAGTCGTAATTCGGATGCAGGCATAGCATCAAGGAGTGAGAGAATCATTTATTTTCCTGGTCTGAATTTTGTGGCCAATTGTTGTGTGAAGGCCGTGACTTTATGAAGTCTTGAGTGAGTTAGTTTGCCTCTCAGTGGAAAGAGAGCTTCATGTATAAAATTTGTTTATAACGTGTTTGATGTGATTTAGTAAAGTGTTTTCCCGAAGGAGAGGGGGAGAAGAAAAAAAACATTCGGTTAGTGCGCCTTTTGGTTGATTGGAAAGATTGCGTGTGCGTATGGAGTAAATGCTGTCATGAATGCGCGTGTGCAAAAGTGACAGTGTGACAATAAACTTTACTGCTTGTATTACATAATGATATCCCTCTATAATTACCGGGATCGTCTAACATTCCCTTTTTTAAATAAAGGTAAGACAGATGGTTTCTGTCCAGTTATCTGGGATACTCCCTTATCAAACAGAGTTTTAAAACAGTTTAACAAAGAAGTCAATCACTTGATCACCAGCAAATTTCAGCAACTCGCCAATAATTTCATCCGACAGCGGATTTACCGTTCTTTAACTTTCTTATAGCCAATAATGCTTCTTCTCTAGATATTGGGCGGTTCATGGAGCCACCATCTTCATATTCATCAAAACTATCATCAATGTTGTCGTTAGAATACTAATGTAAATTCGTTTTCTAATTTGTTTCAAGCAACTGTTTAAAATATTTATACCAATCATCAATTGTTATATGTTACGTGGCTGCTTTCGTTTTGAAGAAATTTTATGGACATTTTCCCAAAACTCCCTTTGATCATTTATGGAATCAACTAACCGCCCCTAACAATTGCTCATTGTGCTGATTTTCTTTAAATTTTAACAAATTCTTATACTCTCTCCTAGCTATGCAGTAAGTATCACGATCAGAACTATCCTTCGTTTGCCGAAATATGTATAGCAATCCTTTTGCTTTCGATTTACTTAGTTTACATTCTTTGTCATACCAGTCATTTGTTCATCAGTATAGTTCAAACAGAGTTGTTTTTCCATGCAAGAAGAGTAAGTTTTAACACATGTAAGAAACATATTTAAGGCTTCATTGCAGTCACGATCAATCATATTAATAGCACTGTCAAGAGATGACAATGCTTCATCTGAATGCATTGCAGTGACATAAGTATGTTCAGATGAGGCTTCCACACAAACTTTTTAACAGCTCAGGTTTCTTTTCAACGGTCAAGGACACAGGGTTTAGATTCGGCGATTTAAAATGAAGCTCGACGGGTAAATGGTCAGATTCCAATCGTTTCTGATACATTATAAACTGCAAGACGATAGGACAAGTGAAAATAATTCTCAAGATACCAAAAAATAGTCATTTACACTACACCCTGACTCTGATATATAAGTGTAATGCCCATCGAGGTCCCCATGACATATTCCATTTAATATACACAATCCAAGTGAAGTACACATATCCAACAAACATTTCCCATAGCCATTGATTATACTGTCGGAAGATTTTCTTTCGAAAAATATGGAGCAACTGGTTAAATCAACACCTACATCATGCTCATAAAAAATATCTTGAGAGACATTTGCAGTTCTACTGTTCAATCCCAGATAGGATTACATGTATATTATCAGATCAAGCATACACTCAGTAAGGCATTCTTCCAGAGAACATATACCATTGTCTATATCAAAATAAGCATAGTACGGTGAACCCTCCGGAGGCACATATGCACAAACATATAACACATCTTCTGCAAGATCAAACAAAATCCCGTCATCAAAAAGAAAGAGCATTTGAGCAATCTACCTGGAGGTCTCTGACATGGTGCACAAAATCATTCTTAATCAGACATATTACCCCCCCCCCCCCCCCCCCCCCTGAACGTCTTCCTTGTCTAGTAAACTTAACAGCAGGTTTGCTAAACACAGTATAACCCGTAAACACATTAAATTCAGGTTTTCCACAAAAGTCTCTACAAGACAGATAAAGTCAAATTTGGACAAATAAGAGAGAAAATCTTTATTGTGAATCTTAGAAAGAATTCCATTAATATTCCAGTGCAGGAACGTAAAATATT
>JAFLJL010001354.1:0-2500 GCA_018398815.1 Conus ventricosus | reverse complement strand
AGACAGAGGTTGTGGTCAACAGACAGAGGTTGTGGTCAGCAGACAGAGGTTGTGGTCAGCAGACAGAGGTTGTGGTCAACAGACAGAGGTTGTGGTCAACAGACAGAGGTTGTGGTCAACAGACAGAGCAGATAGAGGTTGTGGTCAGCAGACAGAGCAGACAGAGGTTGTGGTCAACAGACAGAGCAGACAGAGGTTGTGGTCAACAGACAGAGCAGACAGAGGTTATGGTCAACAGACAGAGCAGACAGAGGTTGTGGTCAACAGACAGAGCAGACAGAGGTTGTGATCAACAGACAGAGGTTGTGGTCAACAGAGAGAGGTTGTGGTCAACAGACAGAGGTTGTGGTCAACAGACAGAGGTTGTGGTCAGCAGACAGAGGTTGTGGTCAACAGACAGAGGTTGTGGTTAGCAGAAATGGAGCGGTAATCAAAGGGCCGAAAGGGAAAACGATGCGAGGCGTGGTGACACAGGAGTGGGAGAAAGAAGAGGACGTCAAGAGAACCAAGAAGGCAGCCAGCAAGGCCAACAGTCCGTGGACTACCGTGGGGAAAACGCCCTCCAGCGAGGTCTAAGTTGCATGAAACATAGTACATGACAGCTCTAAAGGTCAGCTTCATCCTCAGATCGGTACATGACCGCCTGCCCTGGAAATTAAACCTTGTGAAATGGAGGAAATCGGATGCCACAATGTTTCCATTCGGTCCTGGCAGATGAACTGTAGGACAATAATGGAGTTCATGCAAAGCAGCGCGGAATGAACTGTAGGACAATAATGGAGTTCATGCAAAGCAGCGCGGAATGAACAGTAGGACAATAATTGAGTTCATGCAAAGCAGCACAACATAAACAGTAGGACAATAATGGAGTTCATGCAAAGCAGCACAAAATGAACAGTAGGACAATAATGGAGTTGATGCAAAGCAGCGCGGAATGAACAGTAGGACAACAGTAGGACAATAATGGAGTCCATGCAAAGCAGCCCAAATGAACAGTAGGACAATAATGGAGTTCATGCAAAGCAGCACAAAATGAACAGTAGGACAATAATGAAGTTCATGCAAAGCAGCACAAAATAAACAGTAGGACAATAATGGAGTTCTTGCAAAGCAGCACAAAATGAACAGTAGGACAATAATGGAGTTCTTGCAAAGCAGCACAAAATGAACAGTAGGACAATAATGGAGTTCATGCAAAGCAGCACAAAATGAACAGTAGGACAATAATGGAGTTCTTGCAAAGCAGCACAAAATGAACAGTAGGACAATAATGGAGTTCTTGCAAAGCAGCACAAAATGAACAGTAGGACAATAATGAAGTTCATGCAAAGCAGCACAAAATGAACAGTAGGACAATAATGGAGTTCATGCAAAGCGCGCGGAATCAGGAGGGTACACATGGAGACAAACAGCCGAGAGCTGTAGATCTAAGGTACTGTTAGAGCACTGCCAGTGGACACACAGGGGCACCTTCAGCTCCATCGACGAGGCATGGAGGACTCACATCATCATCTGGAACACCTGTGTTATCAAAAGCGTGCAAAATGATTCTGAATAAACTCTCATTGCCCTGTGAAAGAAGAATGGAGCACGTTAACGGCAACTAGAATAACAATGGAGAACATCCAACAGAGAGGAGAGAGAGAGAGGAGAGAGAGAGAGGAGAGAGAGAGGGAGACAGACAGACAGACAGACAGACAGACAGACAGACGGACAGACAGAGGGAGACAGACAGACAGACAGACAGACAGACAGACAGACAGACAGACAGACAGACAGACAGACCAACAGACATACTCAAAGAGATAGAGCATGACACTGGGTGTGTGTTTACAGATCTCTCCACACGCTGTGAATTGACGGAAACTGCACCAGCGTTAATGTGCATCAGTGTGGACACTGAGGGAAGTAGGGGGAGGAACGAGAAGAGGGGGGGGGGGGGGGGGGGGGGCGGGGGGGAGGTAGGAAGAGGCAGACAGAGACAAAGAGAGTGAAAGAACGACAATAGTAGCCAGAGAGAGAGAGAGAGTGAGAGAGAGGAGAGAGAGAGAGAGAGTGAGAGAGAGAGAGAGAGGAGAGAGGAGAGAGAGAGAGAGAGAGGGGAGAAGAGAGAGAGAGAGAGGAGAGTGGAGTGAGTGAAAGAAAGACAATAGTGGCCAGAGAGAGAGAGAGAGAGGAGAGAGAGAGAGAGAGGAGGAGAGAGAGAGAGAGAGAGAAGGAGAGAGAGAGAGAGAGAGAGAGTGAGAGAGAGAGAGAGGAGAGAGAGAGAAGAGGAGAGAGGAGAGAGACAGAGAGAGAGAGAGACAGAGAGAGAGAGAGAGGGTTGGGGGGGGGGGGGAACCCAGTGTGTTTCTCTGCATTATCTGCAGTCATCACGTGATATGTTTGTTTTGGCAATCGAACATCTCTTATTTTCAACAACGAAACAGTTTACAGCACGTCACAACGGTTAACAGCAAAGGATGAAAAAGAGAGAAGAGAGAGAGGAAGAGAGAAAAAG
>JAFLJL010001353.1:0-59325 GCA_018398815.1 Conus ventricosus | reverse complement strand
GGCGCGTTTTATGAATTGAATGCGTATCGTATCTGTGCGGAACGGCTCTGCCAACCTATATCTGGAACATGGCGAGAAAAACCCATCCAAGTCTGGCGAGTGCTATCTGGAATTAACCGTATTTCCAACAAGACTCAATGCCCAAACCCGGCACTATTTTGCCATTGCTGATTACCACAAAGGCTGTAATACGAGAGACTTTTAATTGTGAAAATCCATGGTTAATCCTGAAGACTGGTTAATCATGGCCGCTGTGATGCTGATCGCCGGGTCAGTTAAGGGGATTGCTGGATTGGGATTGCCACTATCGCAGTATCTTTGATGGTGTTTTTCTTTGATGCGCATACCGCACTGGGATTAATTGTTTACCACTTCTATTTAGCAACATGCTACAAGCCTGGCAGTCAGGTCAACCACGCTGGGTATTGACCAACTTCTGGCCTTTTTTAGCTGCAATCGCAATAACGATTTTTATTGCCTCTAGTTTTGCCAGCCAGGTCAATGAGCGCATTATTTATTTTTTGATCGCTATAGGAATCTTTTTGTTTTTGATTTCTCACACAAAATTACCAAGATTCAAGCTTGAAAACAAAGGTCACTCACTTTACGCAGCCGTTGCGGGTGGATTTTGCGGGTTTGCTGGGAGGGCTGACCACCGTTTGGGGGCCACCAACAATAATTTTATTTACGTCTGATGAATTTAGATAAGGAACAATTTGTTCGGGCGGCTGGCTGGATGTTTTTAATAGGGGGAATACCGCTAACCATTGGCTATTGGTCTGGCGGCATCCTGACAAAAGCACTCATCCCATAGGTCTATTTGGCAGCATATTTGCCATGCGGGGAGTCGTGATTGGCAAACAATTTCGTCCAAAAATCCCAGAAAAAACGATTTGTATTAATCATTGATATTATTTTGGCATTAATGGCGTTGAATTATTACGAAAAGCGGTTAGGATTCTGATTTTAAAATAGCTAAAAAATGGAAAAAACTCATTGCCAAACATACAAGCAGAATCCTTAAAACAAATTGATGAAAATAAGCTTTTTCATTCACCTTTTTCAACAGACAAACCAAAAGTTCTGATTCTCTATGGTTCATTAAGACAACGCTCGTATAGTCGGTTTGCCCCGGAAGAGGCAGGTCGGATACTTGAATGGTTTGGTGCCGAAGTGAAATTTTTTAATCCTGATGGTTTGCCTTTGCCCGATTCTACCGAGCGGACCATCCTAAGGTTCAGGAGTTGCGTGAATTGTCGCTTTGGTCTCAAGCTCAGGTATGGTGCTCTCCGGGCGGCATGGTCGCAATTACGGACATCTGAAAGCTCATATTGATGGTTGCCTTTATCCATGGCAGCGTTCGCCCAATCAGGGGAGAACTTTAGACGTTGATGCAGTTTGCGGGGGTTCACAAAGTTTTAATACCTTAAACCAAATGCGAAAATATTAGGGCGGGGATGGCATGGTCACCAATTCCCAATCAATCTTCGGTGGCCAAAAGCGTTCAATGAATTTGACGAAAAAGGCCGAATGAAGCATCGCCTTACTACAATCGTATTGTCGATGTTAATGTATGAGCTAATGATATTCACACTGCTTTACCGAGATCGAACAGTTTATCTGGTTGATCGCTACTCAGACGGGTTTGAAAATGCCGAAGAAAATACTGAGTAAAAAAGAGTAAATCAAAACGACTCGAGACATTTAACACTAAAAAAAGCCTAGCTTAACGAGACCACAGCACCAATAAAACACAGGCGGCACAATGATTTTCTTCATTGTGATTGGGTCTTTGGTGAATGCCAAAATGCCCAGATGGACTAACGATCATTGCCATTTCCAATTGTCCTGCGAGCGAATCAATCTACAATTCCTCGGCCTAGATTAGGAATCGAAATGGTAATTGATAAAAAACAAAAGCACTAATAACCCCCGAGTCAGGTACAAATAGGTTGGTACGCTTTTAATATTTGTTATCGTTTGAATATCACCAAAATCGCTAATACAAGTATGAAGTTATCAGGGCAACGAAATAAAAATGTATGTTGGCTGGCAAGTGAATCCAGGTATCTGGTTACGGAAAACTATTCATGGGCATATATATGCCTGAGGTAATCCCAATAATAGGGCTAATAAAATTAAGATTCCAGATTGCATGATCGTCGTCCTCGTCATTTCAAAAGAAAACACTATTTATGTAGTAACACATTTATTAGTTTCCGAACGGATCTCGAATGAAAAAACGTCTAACTCCCCAGGTTTCATTGACAGGACCGTATTCAACGGGATATTTGCTAAATTTACTCGATCCAACGCAGAATCAAGGGCCTCAACTTCAATCGAGATAAATAGGTGTTGGCGTGCCAGATCCGCCTTCTGAAGCAATGGTAATTTGAGAAGTCTGAACATCATTGCCATTCGTTGAATCCGTCAAAATCCATTTAAAACATCAGCCCGAAGATGTCTTTTATAAATTGTTCGGCTTTTTTTTTCGGGGTTTCCGCGGTTTTTTGTAAATATCTGTAATATATGCGCCTTTTAACTTTCATATATTTAATCAGAGGTTGTTTTTGTCACATCAACAATAATTCACCTTGCCTAACCAATTGAGCCCTAGTAATAAAGCGTAGGTTCATTTGTGTTTGTTGTTTAAGGGGACTAAAATATTTTTCTTTCTTTTTTAATTCTTCCACTTCACCGGCAACCAAACCTTATAGGTTCTTCATCTCCGTCGGCTGTTTTGATTGTTCGCAGTGACTTCTACCGTTGTTATCGATACTTTTGTGCCTGTCCTCGTCTTATTCACCAGATCAAAAGAAAATTGCTGCTCTTCAGGGTTATTGCTGATGTATTTGTCTCGGTATTTTTGAGTGAATACTTGAGGTTTTTTGCACGGTATCTATTCGTGCAATTAGATTTAATTCCTTATCTCCAACCTGTAATTTCTTCAGTTGCAACAACAGTTATTGTGCTCGAATCAGCATATATTAGGGAGGAAATGGGAAGAAACAATGTCAGTAACAGACTTATGTATGTAATTGGTATGCTGTTTATAAAAGGGCAAAATTAGAACGCTTTTCATTTTCCTTTAATAAAGTGGATCTGGCTGTTATTTTAAATCGTCAGGTTGACAGGACATCATTTTGTTTTTCGCGTATGCCTTTGAAGCGTTTTGAGGCTTAAGGAGCTGTCACAATATGTCGGGGGGATTGGTTCATACTTCAGTATGCATATTTCGAATAACTCAAATATCTTCTTCAGCACCGCAACCATGTCCATTTTAGTTTGGTTGTGATCCATCGGTCCGAAACCGTCAGCATCGGCGTTGCGTCATGATCGCGCAATATTTTGCGAAGTCAACTTTTCACCACCACCGATGAATCGGGGATTAATGCATTATCAAGATGAGCCGAAAATTGCAGATAAGGGGGGCAAATTGCCGTTGAAAGTCCACGGCCTAATGCTGTGATTGATCACGATTTGCAATATGGGCGATTTATGTGCCATCACATTGCCAAGGCTTGTTCTGATTTTAATATTTTCAACCAAGCCCTTATAAAAAAACACATTACCGCCCAAGTAGGCGTAAGCGTTGATGACATCTCGGTTAGAGTAATGAACTTTTAATTTTCATTGTGTCAGACACATCAGCTTGCTCAAAAACTTCTTTCGGCGAGGTCTTGACAAATAAAATCCGGGAAAGATTTTTTATCTTGCTTTTCAGTTTCAAATATTCGAAGCGCTGTGCGTTGGCGGTTTCAAATCTAAACGGAATCGCTTTGGCGTGTATTGTGAGAAAACGTTTAAATCAGAATAACAATAATGGCCAGAACGTAGCCACCCTTACGAGTAGTTTGAAAATGTTTTTTAATAGGGTGAGATTGCGGACTAATGTTGACGTCGTCTGGCAGTTTCGGATCTGGTACTGCATGAATCGAGGCGTGTCTAATCGCGGGTTCCGTAAGCAAAACTTCGACCCGAGCCAAGCTTGCTGACGCCGCAGTGAAACAGAAATGGTTCAAAAGTTGATATTGAAAATGCTTGTGCTCTATCTCGTTCTGCGGCTTGTTCTTTCATACGTAAAACGGCTTCGCGTCGACACGATCATCAAAGATTCATAAGCTTCAACCCCGCCACAAATACTATTGCGAGCTAAATAAAAAAGCGTTTGAAAATAATCACAGACACGACCACGCTTCCTGGACAAGCTCGGAGATTTCTAACAGCCAGTCAGAAGGAGGAGTTCGGCCGAGGAAAACCATAATGTTTTTGAATTGATCTTCGGCCGCTGATTAGAACGATAATGTTTTTTTTCTGCCAGTTGGCCAAAACCATAACCCAAGCATCAAATACTATAACAAAAATAATGTCGTAAGGAATATACATTAGATTGTTTCGTCTTCGATGACAACAGCAGTTCCGTTGACAAATATTCAGCAGCGCGGCGGTATTAGATGATGTCGCCAAACGGCACATTGGTAATCGCGTTGGCACCAATCGCTTCGGCTTGTTCAATCATGCGATTGGTGGCTTCTTCTCGCGCGTCCTGTAATAATTCGGTATAAGCTTTCAACTCACCACAACAATATTTTAAGTACAGAGAAGATATCTTTACCCACATGCTTGGATCGGACCGTGCTGCCTTGCAACCTTAACCAAGGTGTTTGTAATTTCCCGCCTGGAACGGCTTTATATTTGTGATCCAACATTTTAATTACCTGTAATGTCTGTTGTTATCTTCATATTAAATCGAAATATTGTACCAATGATAATGAGCGAAAAAGTTTTATTTGGATTCAGTGGCGGCTAAGGATTGCTTGTTGGCGCGGAATCAAATCTAAAGTAGGGAGGTTTGAGGGTGGCCGCTTGCTGACGACATGACGGAGGATTTTCAGCGTATCAGTATGCACGGGGTTCGTGAAATGCTGTTGGATCACAGCAAGCTGAATCGATAGGGTTGCCTTTAGAAAATGTCTGGATACCAAACAGGCCTCTAATGAAATTTACGAATCTCGATGCGTGTGCTGTTGGAGAAATATAAAAACCAGGGTATTATTTAATCGGAGTTGTATTCGGCGATAGTTTTTCTTGAAGATATTCGCGCTTACGGGAAGCACAGTTAGCACAAATCATTATGCAAGGCATTTTCCCGCTATGGGGCGAGACTCCGCTGAGTTGGCAGTCAGTTTCGTCGAGCTTGCTTTGAAGCGATTTCATGCTGTGTCGGTCAATCACTCGTGGACGCAACCTTTGTTGGCCGCGCAGCTATTGAAGCGTTTTTCAATTCCTTACCTGAAGAGGTTGTCCTTGCGGAGAGAATGGTGAATTTCATTCGTTTGTCTATAATGGGCCAATATGTGTTCAAACCCTCAAAGGTGACCAAGGCGAAAAAAGTATTGCGTGAAAAACATTTTTATAACTTGTGATTGAAAAGGTTTTAAAGCTTAAATTCATTAAGCCTTTATCCTGAAAGAGTAACTTCTTGTTAGAGGATTTTAGGCTTGGAACCTTTTTGTTTTTAGGAGTATATATAGTAATATATAATTTTCTAATGCGGAAACTAATATTTATAGTTTTCTTATAGTATTTTTGTGATTTCAATATTTTCTTGGCTAAGACTGTCATATTCGCTCAAGGTATAGTTCAAAGCTATTGAAATTTTAGGCCCAAAGGTAAAGCCCGCGTTCTTTTTTAATCTGAATATTTTATGCTTCCTCATGTTTTTGAATTATATTTTCGATCTCTGGATTAGATAAATCATTTTTGAGGATTACAGACTCCCTTGATTGGTAAACTTCATGGAAACTGTTATTTCATGAGTACGCGTATCAATGAAATAGATCTTAGTGGGATGAATATGCACCTAATATGACCTACAGTATTTACATACAAAAGCCCTGTATAGGAGGAAATACTTGTATCAGGATATTTATGAAGGATGGTGTAACGAAGCAAATACGTATTATGTCTTGTCCTAGCTTTTTTTACGATGTCAGGGTGTTAACTATCTTCTTTTCATTAATGTAAGATACTTGCGTTTTGGCGCGATAGATATTGTTCTTCTTCTGTTGAGATACTAAATTCCTTTATATTAATTATTATCAAGCATAATAAAGGTGTTTCTGATTTTATTACCAATTAAGTTTTGGATATCAAAATCTGCTATTTTTTATAGAAAAAAAAACCTAATCTTATTTTGAAATCGTGTAAACCCTATACGAAATAATCTTATTATTTCACTTTGGGTAGAACATTTAATTATAGAGGACGTTTTCGATAGTTGGTTGAGTCCGATTAAGGTTCTTTACTTGATTCTGATCGCACCTGCAAGGAGAAAAGTTATGAAACAAAAAAACAATTTTTTTCATTATTTTTGAATATTTTGACTTGAATATTAGTTTAATAAAATTATTTTTAATTTTCCAGTTTAATTCTTTGATGTGGTACATTTTTATGTTGAATGAAATTTTAAACCATCGATTTACCCATCATCAGGCACCGATGGCAGGCGAGCAATCGCCTGAACTCAGAGCAAAGCAGAAAAAACAGGGTAAAGGAGACTTTTCGCCACTTATGGGTCAGGCCAATATTAATATCGGGTGTAAGGAATCATAGTAACTGAATTGTCTAAAAAATTGACTGCCTTATTCATTGTTAATAAAGCTTTTGCTGCGATATGGACGCGCTTGAATTAAACTAAAGGATGAATAAATGGAATACACGAGACTTTTTGGAGATTTATTAAATTCGGCACAGGTATGGCTAGGAAGGTAAAAATAAAGCCGAGGAGAAAATGGGTATGCCTGAGCAGGGCGCTGAACGCGAAGCGGTGATGTCCGGCATGGGTAAAGGTGCCTTGTTGGCAGGCGCAGCAGCAGCATTGGTGTGGGGCACCAAGGGTGGACGAAAAAACTGAACTGGTGGTGCTTATCAAATTGGAGGATGGCGGCTTTGGGTGGTTTAGCCTATAAAGGCTACCAAAAATGGCAGCAGAAACAATGCCCAGGTGGCTGACAACAAAAACAGATATGAGCCGAATTCAAACACTTCTGAGAAAAGGCTGATGCGCGCTGTAAGTCATTCTTAACACAAGCAGTGATTGCGGCTGAAAAGGCGGAATGGTCATATCGTATGAGCGGGAACAAGCCGAATTCAAAGTGTTAGCGACTGTTATGCCGACTCAGACGATCTTAGAAACTTTTGTTTCAGGCTGATCTGGACCAAGGGCACTTGATCCAGGTGAGATTGCCATGCTTGTGATACTCCTGCAATTAGCCAATGAAGTTTATTGGCTAGTTTGTTAGTGATCGATCAGTCCAACTTTATGGAAAAGACGTATTTAAATGAAATGTGCCCGGAACTCAATTGGCGCTTGATCCCGAACTCATTGCCAGCTTTGAACAACAGACGCTGACAACATATGCCGACTCGATCCACAGTTTTTCGAGTGCGGTACTATAGCTGTGTCAGCCGCATTAGGCTCAACGCTGGCCTGAACGCTGATTTTCTGGTAGATCTGATAAGAATATTTCGGGCAAATAATATAGTGTAATCTGATTCTTGATTTGCTAAATTAAGACCAGTGTTGCCCTTTGTCTGCCAAGGAATAGCGGTTTGGCAACTGAATGGCTACAGGTTGGATGGAGGCACCGTGTTTTTATAGCCGATGAAACGCGGGTCGATCTAAATTTATGGAAATTGCTTAAGCGAGGAGATCGTAGTGCCTTCTGGAAAAATAAGATAGGGTGGCCTTGTTTTTAAAAGGGATACCACAGTCATTATTTAATTGCGCTTGTTTTTCGCCTTGTCACCGCCACATTCTTTAATATAGACCGGCTACTTGAACAAACGAGAACAAAACAGGATTGGTTTAGTGATTGCGGCTTATACATACAGACGGCCGTAATGCAAATCTCTTAAAAAACAATAAAGTCTATAAGGCATGGATGATTGGCAACAACAAATGCCGGGAGTTTGTATCGTTCCCAACAGATCTTGAACTCAACTAATTGCAAAAAATTAAGCGTTTCAGATAAAAGAACAGGTTGGTGAGCGGCGAACAACGCATTGATGACGTTTATTTCCGGTCGCCTGTTTTTTTTATCAGCGAGGCATATACCACTTGCCAAGCCATAATACCTGTAGAGCAAATTGCAAGATGCCGTAAGCCGTTAAACATCATTCGCAGTGGCATCTCATCAGTAGTTGTTTGGATTTGATATTTATGTTGTTCAGAATAAATAATCCACAGTATAGGGAGAGGGTCTTGCGAATCTCCCTCTGCGCACTGACAGGCAAGCGCAATCCGGTATCGGTTGATTGCTATAGTCATTATATTTTGCATTCATTTTTTCGTTCCCCCCATTATTTTAGTGGAATGTCATCGTATAAAGCTTGTTCTTGTTGTCTTTGTGTTTGTGAAACTCTTCTTTCCAAGACACCGCATGCGTGGATCAATAATTGCTGAAAATTATTGCCTATGTAAACGTTCAACTATTGAAAACCCACTTGTGCTTGCAGTAATCTTAACGTTTAAGATGGCAGCCCTTTTGGGGAAGGCTTTATGCTCGAAGTAAGTAAAACTATATTAATTGATGAATCAATCTGGGAAGGCTCACACCTGGAGATATTGATGGGAGATGCACCTATGTTTCGAGACGGATTAGGGCTTGGATCGATTGATGCGCTGGATTTGGCTGTGATTATGGACAGAAATAACGGTATAAAAATAGAATCTGGAGTTGATCAGAATGCCAAATTTTTTCTTCCCCTCGTGCTTGGCCAGACTTTATCGAAACGAACAAAACTCGATAGACTTTATCGAGCTGGGTGTCATTTAAGATCGGCAAATGTGGTGTTGATTGCCCTATATAATACTGGCTTAAACGGCATTTGTTTATTATTTGCTAAGTCATTGATTTACCCTGGTTTGGGAGCGGGTTTGGTCATTGCAGTATCAGCTGGAAGCTGTAATCACAGAGCGGAAGGTTATTACTGTTATGTGTTTTATTCCTTGTTTTTGCAGCAATAGCATATTTTCTTGGGCCTGCGTTAATTTCAAAAATCGTACCCTTGCTGATTTATCTGACCTTGTTCATCGTGGTTTTGGCATAGCCTGAATGACGACACGTGATTACACAATTTGCACGCCTTGTTTTACCTGAAATACGCTGAAAGTGCCACAGTATTGCCGTTTATCTGACAATGGTTTGGGCGGTTTTTTTGCGCCTAAATATACTTTTATGCGCTTGGCTTGCGTTAACCAGCAATGATAAGTTTAGGGCTTTTATAATGGCATTATTGTCTATTTGTTGATTGCCGGTGTTGGTGATAGGTGAATTATTTCTGGCGGAGAATACAATTTCCGAAATTAGAAGTTCCAAGTTCGGATCAGTCGATTGAAAATATTATAAAAAAAAAGGGCCTGCATTCTGGAGATAGTAACAGCAATGAAGATGTAGTTAGCCGGGATAGTTTTCAGCTAACATTTTCCTCATCAGCAGATTCCCCATTTGCGTATTGGGTATCGGGAAATGCTGTTTCTATTGCCAATTAAATTGATGTTACCGTACCAGCGAGCAGATTAGACGACTAGGCCGGCGAAACACTTGATACAACGTCGGGCCCTATGACTTTCAGTGTTGCATTATGGGCATCTGGTTGCGGGTAGGAAAGTGATATGCCACCGACCGCACGACTATTCGCTACACGAATTCGCGAAACATGATATCGGGATTGGCCTCGTGATCAGGATTGGATTGTGACAGTTTGAAAGCGGATCAAGGGTTAATTGTAAAGCAGAGAGGTCGTTTGGTCAGTTGAGTTGCCGGCAAGTATGGCGGCAGTTACTTTATATACATC
Organism: Conus ventricosus; assembly: GCA_018398815.1. Taxonomy (NCBI): domain Eukaryota; kingdom Metazoa; phylum Mollusca; class Gastropoda; order Neogastropoda; family Conidae; genus Conus; species Conus ventricosus. The sequence goes on along the minus strand of JAFLJL010001353.1, from coordinate 49,464 downwards.
AGGATCGACGGGAATCCACGGGGCCGTTGAGAAGGTCAATTGTAATCTTTTGTATGAGGTACAGTGCCTTTTATCACATTCACCTGGCGAAAGCCATATTGTTGGATCTGTTCCTGTACATCAATTTATTCGGTTTAACTTTCACCGATTCTACTGCACTGGGAGTCTTGGTGTGGCCGTAGTTGATGAAGTCCCAAATTCCCGCAGGACATTGTTTGGAGTCATTGCTCAAAACTAATGCGGGACCTTAATAAGTGTACCTGTTCACTATAAGGCTTTACTTACAATCAGAATTTCAATGGCGCAGAATTTATTTTGCTTATCAGCAACCGCACTGCATTTAACAAGCAGACAGCAGCAGAGTGGTTTGAGCTGAACGAAACGCAGAGCTTGTAGAAATTTATGAGTTCATCAGAAACGGGAGTGTAGGTTTTCGGCGGCAGCTGGAGGGTGTCGCGGGCGTTCATTCGAACTGGTGGAACTGTCGGTTACTTGCAGATTTATTAACAGTTAATAAAATCCCCTTTTATTACGCGGCAATGGGGAGCAGTTTTTGCAACTTCTGATCAAGGAATTCTCAGAGGGGAAAGCAATTTTACTTATTAGGACGTGCGGATTCTATTATCAAGATTGGTGGAAGCGCGTGTCTTGCTGGAAATTGAACCAAGCTTTATTAAATTGCCCAGGCGTTATTGATGCAGCGGCAATTGTTGTTCCAGTTGATGGGGGTCGTTCGCGATCAATTCTATCTGGGCAGCGGTGGTGGCTACTCAAAAACCTCTCTGCTCTTGATTAGAGTGGGGCTTCGCTTGGAATACGAAAACGGCTTGATAGTAGTTGTATTCCCAAGCGATTTTTTTTTGTTGGACATTTTGCCCAGAAATCCAAAACGGTATTAAAATTCCTCGTTCAGGCACTTGAAAACTTATTCAAAATCAATTGATTGTTTAAATGTTTGAATTTGCTAAAGTGATTGTATTGCCTAATGGACTTGAAGTTTTTGCAAGTTGTCATATCAAGCAGGAAACATCCATTTTTTTATGGGGGGGCATTTTGAAGGTTTGCCTTTAATGCCGGCGGCAGCACAAAATCCAAATGATTGAAGCAATAATGATAACCATAGTCACTGGAAAGGTAACAATGGATGGTGGAAGACATATAAAATACACTCAACGTATTGTTCCGGGCGATGTGCTTGGATATACATTTGCTTAAAAAAAGTTATGACATGACTATTTTATTTCATTCAAAATACAAGGCTCCGTTCTGGCCACCAAGGACATTAAACTTGGCAGGAAACATTTTGGCTTGAAGGCTTTGTGGATTGCATCCCGGTCTACACTAATCGCATGACCATTTCGCAGGTGGTACATGGGGTTCAAGCATTTATCGTTGAGTTGCTTATTGTTGATGATGGCAGTGACGGATGGTACCCAGACGATTGTTGATCAACTCGCGCGACAGGCGCCAACACGGGTGCATGGTAGAACCACCATGTTATTCACAAGGTAAAGGAAGTGCAGTTCAACCGGATTTCCAATTAGGCGAGCGAACTTGGTTATATGATGCTTTACATGTTGATTGCCAGGACGGACAGCATGATTCTGCAGAGATATTCCAAAATTTATTCAAGCACGACAACAATTTCCGGATGGCGATTTATTATGGGTGCGCCGATATTCGATGAGAGTTTCCTGCTAGCAGAATGCATGGCCGTAACTTACTAGTGATGATCGCACTGGAGTCAGGTTCTATGCTTTACGGACGCTATGTGTGGTTTCGTCTTTATCCTGTTAATACGGTTAATTGCATTTGGTGCGATGAGTTCAAGAATGAGTTTTGATCTGAAGTGTTGATTCGCGCATACTGGGCGGAATAGCCATCAAAACTGTAACCGACCAGGGTTCGTTATCTCCTGTTCGGAGAAGGTGGTTTGTCTCTACATTTTACATGGTGCATGATAAATGTTGTAAACGTGTGGCTACCATACTGATGATTACTGCAGGCACCTTTGCGTTGGTTAATTAAGTGGACCAGGAGCTAGTGTTGAACAACACAGGCAGATTGGCTAGCGAAAATAGAACGAGGTTCAAGCTGGACAATCCGCCTGATGATCTTATTCATGCAAAACATTAAACACCGCAGGCTGAGGGTTTTTAAAAATAAGTTTGTTTCTTATTTATTTTTTATTTTTTAAATTTAATTAAATTAAAAAAAAATTATTATGTAAAAATTAAAAAATTTATAATTTTTTTTTTAATACTTTTTTTATTTTGAATTGCTCTATCCTATACGGCTTACTTTTTTATCACATCAGGTTTCCGGTCACAAGGCAAAGTAAAACGTTTTTCACTAAGGCAACAGGCAGTTTTCTATACGAGCATCATTATCTGCAGTTGATTATGGTTTTGCGCATCGCTGGTTGATCGTGTCTTTCTATTTTAATGGGGCGAATCCAGTCATTCACAGTTTTATTGCACATGCAGAGAAAACTGCTCCAGGGGGACCAATTATAAACGCGGAGCGGCTCAATACCCTGGGTGCTCATTTGGGAAATTTTGAAGCATGCAATGCTTCTTGATAAAGACCGCGCCACCTTGATGTACATATGTTTTGCTTATTTTCGAGGGTTCGCAAAAAATACGCACCAGCAAATTAGATGCCATTATCCAGGTAAGGTTATAACATTATTGATCCGTCTCTGCAGATGGCCGTGTTTGTTAATGGCGCTGATATCGAAAAAGGAGGCTTATTGGCGATTTTAGGTGACCGCTTCGGCATGGTGATAAAAAACTGGGTTGAATTTCTTGGTGAGCAAACACATTTTTTCCAGGCGGGACCTTACTTCTTAGCTTCCATATGCAATGTCCCATATACTGTTTTTTTGGACTGCGCGCGGCCAGGCAACGTATCATTCCTACACTTAAAACTGACCGAAAAAGTAACTCGGCAACGTGGCCAGCGCGAACGCGTGCGCAGGTTTACGCTCAGCGAGTCGCAGATTTACTGGCGAAAAAAGCCAGGGAATATCCACTATAATTGGTTCAACTTTTTATGATTCTGGAAAAACACAGTCTGATCTGAGGTTATGAGCATAACGATTAGTTATCAGTTTCATTCCATGATATCGTCAGCATGAATATCGTCTGGCAATGGACACTATTATAAATATTTTGAGTTGGCAGAACCGCTGCGTTTTATGTTCAACTGTGAGTTAGTTATCGATAATCTGAAGAAATCGGCTATATATTCGATTATTGAATCACATTGTTTATCGGTTATAACTAATCTTTATAAATACGGTTTCAAAAATTCATATCAAGGCAAAATTCAAAACCTGGCCGCAAAATCTTTTAATTGAATACAAAATTCATTGTTCTATTCGGATCAGGTTTTTGCCTACGGTTTCACCAAACAGGGCAGTCTGAAGCTGCAAGGAGATGCAGAGCGTGTTGTCCCGATGAAAATTATTAAATGCGGTTTGGGATAGTTTTATCCTAAACAAGCCAATAGAAACTCCAATACAACTTATAAATAGTTGCTGTAAGATAAATGCAGATTGCATAAATATTTCTTACTATTTCTTGCTATCCCCCGAAATAAATCCTTAAAGAATAAGGTACTAATAATAGTTAGCCATACTAATGAAAGCTAATAGACGAAAATATCTCTGGGTGCTGTGATTTTCTGTATAATTTTAGTCTGACATCCACAAAGGGTTTAGTATTCGAATGGATATTACCGATTTCTTTTTGCGGGAGACATTCATGATTTTCCGGCTTTTTTTATAAATCAAAAAAACTTAATTCAGATAGCCTACAGCGACGAACGATAATAAGTACCACTCTAAAACTGTGGAGCGAAAAGCGTAGATTGGATTTATGAATGGAATTCGAAGGTTTGCATTAGCAAGTTAAATAACGTGAGAAGAGTTGGTTGCCTGGTTTCGATGAGCAGCCAGTCCAGGCAAATTCTTACTTATATTCCAGCCATAATATTGCATTTATTTTCTTTGCAGCCGGATGACAGATCGCTGCGTTTTATCAGCCCAAAAGATAATTAACCCAAAAGAGTGCAGCGGATCAAGCGCGCTTTGCTTGGTCCAAGGAATCTATATTAATAAAGCCATTAATAAAAAAAGATTCCGCGTGCTATTAACCTTGGATTGGTTTGAACATATCGAACAGACTTTTATGATTCTCTTTTTCCCGACGATTTTTCATTGCTATTTGGTAGAAGTCAAAAACTATTGGAACGAACCTGACTGCACAACAACACTTACCGCAACAAATTCAGTTAAATTTTCAGCAATTGAATCAAAATTTTTGGTGGACGATTTCATTAGAAAAACGACCGGCGTACCATCTTTGCGATCCAAAATAAAATCGATATGGACGGAATATTAAATGGGTAAGGCGTTATCGTGTTGACAATATTACTCTGTTTGCATGCTGTGTTTCGGGTTCGTAAAGTCTGTGGTGCTCTTAACGTGTGCTGCTTTGTTTTTTCGGTGTGTGGCGCCGTACTGATTACTCAACTGGTGTTTGGGGTGTGATGGTTTGACCTGGCTTTGGGCATTACGCTGTGGGGTTGGTATCGATTATTGTATCATAGTTTGGTACCATGGCAGTGAAAAACCAGCCAGAAAAAAAAAAACGCCCGCGATTTGATTGCCCGAATCTGGCCTTTTTTGTTGGAGGAGGACCAACCCCCCCCCCCGGATTTTTGGGGATATGGTCGCCCTGGGTATTAGCGGTTTTCCGGAGTTCAGCATAATAGGCATTATTTTTCTATCAGCGGAATTTGCGATGCTTTGTTATTGGCGCGCTTTTTCATTCCCCTGGCGATGGAGACTTTTAACCTAAGCTTCAACCCGCAACTTGGTAGTGATCGGAATATTTACCGCATTGAGCTTTAAAAATTCAGATTGGTGCTTTGATGTGTATATTAGGTTGTTTTTTGTTGGAGTGTTGAGCATTCAGTGGAGTAAAAGCCTGACCACACTGACACCGGATTTTGTTGAACTTTAAAGCAAAAGATGATCGTATTCGAGCCTAAAGATGACGACATATTTCGCCGGTCGATTTTGTGCTTGTTTGTAGGTGATTAATTTACAATCAGCATTGGATGCTTAGCGAGAAAGCAAATATTGTCTTAGACAAAATTCACGAGCAGGGTGATGTTGATCAATTTCTTTGCCGTTTTCCTGGCTTGCTTCAGAAAAGCTCAGCGTAAAAATATAAAGGACCTGGAACTCATGCATTAAATGCGGGCATATTGACACAATGGAACAATGCTTTAAACGAATCGGATTGCGCCACGCATTTCCGCCCTGGCAAAGGCCGTAGAGATTATCTGACGCTCGAAGACTTGAAAAACACCAGTGTGTGGTTCATTACTTGACAAAACCAATTACTGTTCCAGGATTGACACAGGTTAGGTGTTGTTACTGGCTGGTAAAGCAGAATCCGAAACTTGTCGAGCAAGCATTAATGCCAAATTCAAGGTGCGCGATATTTAGTCCCAAAAGGACAGTCTGGCATGAAAATAGCACTGAATATCGTTTAAAGGCACACATACTTGTTAGTTTGTGGTTTACTGGCCAATATTGTTTTTACTCGCCTTCGCTTTCGATCACTATCACGGGCATTGAAAGTTTAACGCCGGCGCTGTTAGCCTGTTAGCAATATATTTGTATTTGGCATTGCAGGTATTTTAAAAACGCAAATGAATATGTTGCATTTAATCGGCTTGCTGCTTGCCGCAGCGATTTGTGTCGACTATGGCAATATTTTATTTTGAAAATAGAAGTAATAACCTTTCACTGGACTTTTTAGGCGATTACTGTGTCTGCCTTAACCAGTTCGGCGTCATTTGCTTGTTTCGCAGCGGCTGATAATCTGCCTGCAGGCGCTTGCGTGGACAGTTTCGCTGGCATTTATTGTTGGATTTTTGTTTGTGTCCGGTTATACTTCAATACCCGCGTACTCTTTAATTAACCAGCGGTCATTAGAAAACTTAAAATGTTAAACCAATAACCAAAATACTGCCCCGGCCGGTTTTACTGCTTACATTGCGGTGTCGTGCCTGCGGTATGGTTAATACAGGCACTTTACCGGATTCTGGACGGTAAATACAGCACTAAAAAAACCGCAGCGTTTTGCAGTGCATTCCCGGCTTTTGTTGGAGAAGTTGAGGCCGGTGTGTTGCCAACGTTGCAGAAACGATTTAATAATCACTATTCGACTCGTCATACCCAAATTGCTTGGGGCGGCTCTTGAACCATCCGGATGATCAACTCGCAGCGCCATTTCAAGGCAAGAGAACGCTACGGCGGCTAAACGCATCGTGTTGTTTTTGGGAACCCGACTTCGGGTATTTATGAACCGAAAATGCATACTATTAATATTGAAAATATGTGTGATTCGCCCGCATATAATTTTTCAACCTCACTTGTCTGGTGCAGCAGTCGATTCTTTGCAACATGAGCTTTGAATTAAAAGGTCCTGTTATGTTATTTCAAATGCTTGTTCTTCGAGTAGCAAGTCAATCGCCGCCGGCTCAACGCTTGATTGCGGCGGACGTTTGTGATGCGGTGGTAACCGGAGGCGTTGAGTCACTGTGTCGAATGACCTTGCCATGGTTTTAAAATGGCTGGATTTGATCTCAATCAGCACCGTGCACACCCTGGATAAAAATCGCAGTGGTATTAGTTTGGGCGAGGGGTCAGGTTTGATTCTCTTAGCACGGCCCAACGGAGGAATTTACAAACGGCACATATGCTTGGCAGCGGTGAGTCCTTCAGATGCTTATCATATGATCCGCTCCGCATCCAGAAGGAAGGGGCGGAAATAGCGATGATACATGCACTGGCCACAGCTGTTATATAACGCCAGATCGAATGACTATCTCAATCTTCACGCACTGGAACGCATACAATGCTCAAGCAGAATTACAGGCTGTGCATAGGATATTGTCTGACATAAACTGTTGCGGCAGCAAAGTTCCTTACTGGGCATACGCTTGCGCTGCCGCGGGATAGAACGGTCATAGCTTTGCTGGGCACAGGATTTGATTTTTTGCCGGGGCACATGCGGTATTAAAAAAAGCAGATGCGGAGTTTTTAGATGTAAATATCATCAAACCCAAAGTCAACTGAGCTCATGATAAAAAAACAGAATGACTAATAATTATGGTTTCGGCGGCAATACTTCCTCATTAAATTTTGGGCAGACGATGGCCATTGATAGTTCGCTTGATTTCAATCTATGAGGTGTGCTGGGCGGGTTAAGGGTTTTGGTCGAAAATGGATAATTATGCTGCATCACTCGGCTCTGAGTGATTGCGGTTTCGATGTATCATTTTGCGCCGATGACGCGATGACGTACCAGTTTAGCAACCAGAATGGCTATCAGGGCATGGCTAGAGGCTGTGATCACGGGCAGTTCGATAGAGATTTACCAGTCTTTTTTTCATTCAACAGCGGCGAGATGGCGGTTACTAATCAGCTCTGTCAAGCGTTTGAAAATCCAGTTTCCGCTGTCACCTACTTGTTCATAATTCTTGTCCACAACTCAGCCGCAGGTTATTGGAGCCATGGACCGTAAACTCTATGGCGCCAATGCAATCGATGGCTGCACTTGAAGATAGTTTTTTGCTTGGTTTTATCGGAAGCGTATTGTCAATAGTCAGCGGTGTTAACAGGTTATATTAGTAAGCTATGATGAAGCAATGCCTGAATACTTGTATAAAAGAATATCATTGGCAGGCCTGTGCGCTTGCATTTTGTACTGGGACAGCAGCCCCCCAAAGGTAACAACCAACCTTGCTCTAGACCTATTCGCTAGAGCATAAAATGACGACGGATGATTTTTTTCCGTTGGCAAGTCCTGTTTTTGAAGGGTTTACTTAGTAAATACGATGTAAAAAAATATCGCAGGTTCAAATCTGTGCAAATACAAGGGTGTATTACCTGGTTAAATAATTGCGGACGGGAAGTTGATTGATCCAGGGCTATAATATGAGCATTGCTTCCCAACACCCCGCCAATGCGAATATATGTCAAAATAAAAGAGTTTAGGTGATCAGTCGATTCGCGTTTGGCCATATTACATGAGGATAATCCATTGTTGCGTGCGGAAGATTTTAACTTTCCTTGCCAGTGCGGGATAGAGTTACTGGCCACAGGCGGCGGGGATGTTAAATAGGGAGAAGAAATACTAATTCTGTACTAAAGCAATTTCGGTCAGTCCGGTACAATGAACAGTTGGCCTGCAAGCCGGGTGCGGTCATTCAAATCAAATCGTTTCAATTAGGTGAAGTAAATATTGGCTGCTGTGAATTACTGGTTGTGCAAAATTATTTAGGGGGAGGCGATCAGGCGGCGATGATTAGCGGTGTTGTCCCTACAAAAGCAACTTGTTTGTAAAGGTTATTAAGGATTGCATTTTCAAGACTGAAGTTCGTTAATGGTAGAGCGTTAGTAATCAGGTGCCAGTGGCGGGATTGGACGTGCCATTAGCATACAACTCGCCATGCATGGGCGTACAGGTTGGGGTGCATATTTTTAAACGGCGGAGTTACGTGCTCAGCAAACGTTTGTGACCATTGTTAACCAGGGTGGCCAAGCCAGGCGCCGTTTGTTTTTGATGTGGCCAATGCTGATAATTGCCGAGAAGTGCTGAATCGTTTAATCGGTACAGGGTATTGTGTTTCATATTCTGGTGTTAAATGGCCGGTATAACAGATGACGCGCGTTTCCGGAATGGACTGGGCAATGGACGGGTGTTCATCGAGGCCAGCTTGAATAGTTTTTATTATGTAACGCGGCCCACTTATATGCCCCTGAATCCGAAATGTTGGGGTAGAATAGTTACAGTCTCATCACTGGCGGCTTGCACGGCAGCCGTGGGCAAAGTAATTTGGGCGCCAAGGCCGGTTAATTGGTGCAAAAGTTCGTTCGCTGGCCAGAGAAGTTGCCAGCCGGGGGTATTTGTTGTGAATGTAGTAGCGCCGGGATTTATTTTGATACGGCATGATCGAATCCGTGCATCTGAGAAAAATTGAACAAACAGTGCCGATGAAAAAGGGGGGTCTGCTGAAGAAGTTGCCAGGTTGTCGCCTTTCTATGTTCTGATAGTGTTTCATATGTGACGGTGAGGTGATCAATGTTTCCGGGGGGATTGTCTAATGTCGGCACATTGGACTACGATGTAATAGTGGCCGGCTCCGGGCGCCAGGCTCGACAGCGTCGACATTACTGGCCAGCAAGTTTTCTACGTTGATGATTGATCGGGATCAGCACCAAGATTTCATATTGGCGAATCATTATGCCATGACGTGAACCTATATTTGAGCGATGGGGTATTGAATGGATTAAGGGCGCTTATTTACCTAAATAGGGTGCGGAATTTTATAGACGAAAAAGGGAAGGTATAAAAGCGCCGTTTCCCATGGCGGGCAAGCCCCCAACTTATATGTTGATCGGCCAGATTTCGATTTAATGCTGGTGGAAAACGCGCAAAAGTATGGCGTGGTTATTGCAATGCCCCCCCCCCGCCGCAGAGCCTGTAAAAAAAGTGACCATTGACGAATCCAAGTTAACGTGCAAACCATAAGGACGACTATAAAGCGCGTACCTGAGTGGATGCGACTGGCCGTAGCGCGATTATGGGACGCAAGTATAATGGTGTAGAAAGAATTAAAAATCTGGGTTAAGTTGCTTGATATGGGCATTATCAAAAATGATGATTCTGCGGCGGTAAATCTGTTTATGAAAACCGGTGATGTCAAAATCTGATTGTTGATATAGGCTGGATTGGGTAATTCCTCTAATTGGTAATCGTCTGAGTGTTGGTTTAGATGTCCGTGATCCGCGCATGGGCTAGCAAAAAAAACAGAGCAGCTGTTTCAATCAATACGTTGAGAACTCAGAGTATTTATCAAATTTACTAACAGGCGCAAATACTAGAGAAATCAAATTATGCAGAAGCAGACTTTAGTTACTCGAACAAAAAAGCGTTATGGTTCGCTATGCCTGTTGCGGTGATGCGGTCGGTGTTCTCGATCCGGTGTTTTCTGCAGGTGTTTTTTTTTGGCGGTTACTAGCGCAGAGGCGTGTAGGCGATCGGGCAAGTAAAGCGTTATCCGAAAATACAGAAGCTGATCCGTATCTACATGCTGGTGACGATAATGAGTACCTTCTTGGATTTTAATTCGATGCTGCTGTTTGTAGAGCGATTTTTTATAACATGATTTAGTCGGGCGTATTGTTATTTCTGTCGCAGGCGTATCCAACAAATATTCGCAAAAGATTTTATGGGTTTATTGGCGGGGATTTATGGACGGGTAATAAATCAGTTTCAAAATAACCTGTGGCAGGGCGCAGGGTAAAATATCTGTCTACAAAATTAAATCAGTGCTTGTCCCATTAAAATTGGAAGAATTCTTTGCAATATACTGACTATACCGACCTTTGCAGCACTAAGGCAATTAGGGAACATGATTCAACCCGCCCTGTGGCGTCATTGCGTTATATGGTCTCCTCCATGATTGCAAGTTATCGCATAAACTGGGGACAGGGAAAGGTTTGCTTCGATATTCCGGCCTTTGATGCCGCATCCAACGATTTATTACTTGAGTGTATTCAATGGTTAATTCGTTTCTTTAGGAAACACGTTGACAAACGTGTGACCGTCTAGTCATCGTGATTTCAGGCCAGATAAGGTTATTACCTATCAGGGCCCGTTTTAGCATACTTGTTGCTCGATATTGACTGGCCGGTTGAACTGACTGAGTCGTTAGAAATGCGATGGATACCGGCCTGGCGCCGGGCTTGACGGTTTTTAAAGTTATACGGGACAATAGTGAAATTAAATGCAATCCTTAAATTTATTGAAGTATAAGTGTGTCTCGCTACAATTGTTATTATTGTCGGTTCCGGTAGGACCGCCTTCTAATGAAGAATAATTATCTAGCATATATTTTTCTAACATATACGCCAGACTTTTCGGGAAATACTTTGTCGTTGTGAACAAATGTCCAGGCAGCGCTATGGCATTGGCGCGCTGAAAGAAAAAAGGAGAGGCACTAGTTTGACCGGTCACCTTGTCTTTCATTGTCTACATCAATCTGCACATTGGAATCACCGCGAATGCACCGGCCCTCAGAAAGCGGGGCACCGCCACTAACAATCTTATATTGAGAAATAAGTCGAGATTCAATAATTAAAGTTCGTTCGCATTGTTTTGTTGTTGCCATTCGTTAAAAACGTGATTTAGTCTGCTGCGATCACTTGGTGGTTTGTTTTGCAGAGACTACTTTGTTCTCATCAGCTGTAGCGATGGTGTCAATTCTGGTTCAGCCAAACTCGAAGCGATCAAATTTGAGAAAACTTCACTCGGGGCAGCGTTCCAGGTATTTGGGCTTGCTCAGTCGTTCAGTTTGAGCCTGGGATATCATCTAGCTGTACGGTTTGTGGCTGGCTAGCGCAGGAATGTGAGAATATAAATGTTAGTAGAGAGAAGATAATTATCTGCATGGGTCTGTGTGGGTAAATTTGATTCGCAGCATTCATAAATTTTTAATCAAGATATTTCTAGATTAATCATGGCTTGCTGTAGGCGAGGGCAAATCAAAAATTGTGGATTGCCACAGTCATTCAATTTTATTCATTCCTTCAATGACAAGTAGCTAGGATGAAAACACGAGATATAAATACGCTATGCATTAATGGACTGAAGTAATCCTTTCGGCAATAACTTTGACTTGTACGTGAAGTATTTTTGGTGGTGTGTGTTATCTTCAGCAATTGAGGTTAAAGAAAATTATAGATCGGTTACTGGCTTGATTAGATGAACTTTCATTACATTTTGATCGCCGATTAGCTTGCTTTCGGCAATATCCACGGCTTTCATAAGTTCAATTGGCTACTTTTCCATTAATAGTTGTTGCGTGATTTAACAGTGAATGTCTGACTTTGAGTGCAGTATCTAACCGATAATTTTAGTATTTTGATATATACACGTGTGTTTTCAATCAATAATGTATTGATTTTCGCATCATGTATAGACACATTTTACAATTCTCAACAATTAAAGTACGATTGTACCGCTATAATGGTACCGCTTTTGTTAATCAACGAAAAAATAAAAACTTTTTCCGAACAGCCGTGCTTTTGTTTTGACTCGTGGTTTGGATTGAGTCAGCCCATTGATTCCATCCAACAATAATTGATGAAAACCATCTGCATTATTTACGAATTGGAACATACCCGCCTTCGTTAATAAATACTGAGGCTTAATCTGGAATTAGTGCATTCAAAACATGCGCTGTTCGAAGCTGGTGTGCAACTTGATCATTTTCACCCCAGATGATTTCGCGTCGGTACAGTAAAATTTTGTGGTGTTGGCTAAATCATCCAGTACCAGTGCCATGGCGTGTTACAATGAGGGGTTTTGCCTAAGTACCGTAGACACGTAGTGTTGGGTTTCGAATGACACTGTTAAGATCAAGGGTCATGTAGCTATCAAGTGTGTTGAGTATTAATCCGGCTACAGAGCTGACATCATTGTTATCAAAAGTAATATATTTAGAAAACGGTTTTAAACCAAGAGGCGCAAGGTATTTGGTGTAGGCCAGGCGATGTAGAATACCGGCAGCATCGACCAGTGTAAGCGTATTGAGATCGCTTGGATAGGTTGCGGCGTAACGCAGGGATATCGCCCACCCATTGAATGACCAACCAGATGAAAAGGTTGGTTAACATATTTTGGGTAAGCTGACGAATCAGTTCCACATAATTTTCCGGAGAATAAAGTTCATTTGCTTTTGATGATTGACCGAAACCTGGTAAGTCCAGCGTAACAAGAAAAAATTGGTCTTCCAGCCGCTCAATAGTATTTTTTCCAGATAGTTGATGCGTCATCCCCCAAACCATGTATTAGACAATCAACCCGGGTTAGATGAATTGCCGCGCATCTTCAGATAGACCTCGCCGTTGAAAATCGATTCTTGGACAAGTCGTCTCTGGGCACCAAAAATGTGGATTTTTCTCTAGCCGATTTAGTCGCACAGCTTGCTAGCAATAAAAATAAAATCAAAAAATAAACGCACGTTTCAACATCGGGATTTAGTTTTACGATTCAATTGTTTTAACACGGCTTTCATTTCGATTAGTAATCATCGTGAATCATTTAAAGCGCTACTCAGCCTGTTTAAATATCCAGCTCATGCCGATACCCAAAGCGAAATAATTTTCATCCGTTACCAGCGGGCTGTCATCGACAGCGCCGGGTGATAATGTTTTCCACGCACAAAAACCGTTGAGGTTAGTCGCTCGGATATTTTATAAGATCCGCTGACGCCCAAAAGAAGTTGCTCAAACCTGAAGATGCCCGGTAGGCTGGTCGATCCTCTAATGCAAACTGTGGCTCTACTTCATAATAATACTGATGATAGCGTTTGCTGGCATAAAGCAACCGGCATCAAAACGTGCGGAATAGCGCGAACTGGACCCAATATTTCGTTGTTCAACCTTGATGGACGGCTCGGCAACCCACCCTTGAGAAGTATTTTTGATGTCCCTGGCATGCCGCACTGGTAAATGAAAACTGACCTGCGGTCCGTCATCGGGCTGGGAGATAAACCAGTTTAATCTGGTCGATTTGACCGCTGAGATGCAAGTCCGGCATGCCTTCACGGCTCTGTTGGCACTTTTACCGGTAAGCCAATGAAAAACCAGATCGAGAGTTAATGATTCCGAGTCGAACAGTTCACACGGATACCTTCTTGATCTGCCTTAAAAAATCCCCTCTGTAGATCAGAATAAGGGAAATACCAGTGGTAAGGTGTATTTTTGCTTGCTGCCTTCGTAATGGGGAATGTGAAGTATGCCACCGGCCAGGCCAGCTCCCATAATGGTAATTTTTGATTGTTAGAATCTGCACGGGATATTGCGCTGATAATAAAGCACAAAGAGAATAACACGGGTATTAACGCGCTTGATTTGATTTTTCTCATGTCATTGCCGCCCGCATTTTAGTTAAGCCGATTCCTGCTTCGACTTCGTAAATTCTGCCAGCGAATAATTCCAGAAATTCTTCTTTATAACGTGAGTGAGCCATGATTGCAAACCCCATGGATGGGCCCAGAAATAAGATAGCATATCGCAGATTGTATTTTGAGCCGAGGTGGTTATTTTCATATATTCTTCTTCCTGTACTGGCCATTGAGTCAAATCGGCCTGCAGACATTTTTGAATCGCTTTGCCCATATATTCAGCTTCCAAAACAGCAAACTCAACACCGAATGAAAATATTGGATCAATAAATCGGTGGCTATCCCCAACACAATATAGCCCTTGATGAGCATATTGGTCAATCTGGTAGAATAATTTGAGACTGTTCTCACTGGAGCGGTTCTTTCGGCTGATAGCACTCTGACACTAAGGGGTTCAGAGAAATTTTTAATTTCTTCTCAATAAATTTTTCGGCTGGAAGCTTCTCTGTTTATTACATTTCTATAGGCGTTACCAGACCAACACTGGTGATTTGCTCCGATAATGGAATTATCCAACACCATTCGTGTGTGTTTCGGTGAAAAATCAGCGTGTCATCATTATCGTTGGCGTGTTTTTCTACGTTAATATATTGACTGAAAAATGCAATTTGATGCGCATAGTCACCCTCGGTTAGTGGCGAAAACAAGCCTTGCCGATAGCTAAATCGTTTTTGACCGCTAGCATCAATGATAAATCTTGCCTGTTCTTCATAACCTGCCGTTATTGAGTTCTACTTTTAGTTTCCATAGATCAGCATCCGATTCAGGTTGACCGCTTTTCCGTGCATAAAGATTGCGCCACGTTCTTGTGCCGTGTCGAGCATCATCTTATCAAAGCTGCTCGCTCAACCTGCCAGGCATCACCGGCACCGACGTAAAAACTATTTTCCGGATGTATAGAAAAAATTCGTACCCCATTTTTTTGTGGTGCTGCCAGGTTTTTCTAATTCGGTTTTTTAAACCAAGACGATAAAGTGCATCCGTGCATTCTGTTGTCAGTGATTCGCCAATGTGAAAACGAGGAAAGGTTTCGGTTTCAATAATTACAGGTTTGAGTCCAATGTTTAATAAATTCATAGCACTGGCACTGCCAGCCGGACCGGCTCCGATTATTAAAACAGATTCAGACATTGGTATTAGCGGATAATCCAAGCATGGCCGCGATATATTTTTCTGGATCTCTGATGAGCCTGGACATCAATCGGCCGGCCATAGCATCGTTGACAAGGCTGGTGAGCGTTTTAGTTAATCCTGATGCACCGAAAATATGAATCATATCCAACTTGACTGCAGGAATGCTTCACTTGCATAAAGTTTTGCCAGAGCACTTGCACTGGTAATGCGTTTACCTGATCCAGCAAATTAGCGCAATGACGAATCCATAACCGGGATGTGTCCAATCGCAGTTTCATTTTGGCGATTTTATGGCGATAGCCTGTTGTTGTCCCAGCTTGGCATGCCTATATCCCGATTCCTGGCATGATCAATAGCTGTTGTAATTGCCATTCCATCGCACCAGTAATACCTGAAAAGATAAATGCTCTTTCTAACTCCAGTGCTAATTGGATCATCGTATTCCAGCGCCAGGTTTTCCCAACAGCCTTGTTTTGGGAATGCGGCAGTTAGATAAATAATATCTCCCATTGTGGCTGTAGCGCAACCGTCCACTGTTGGCCCGTTCCTAAATTCTGCACCTTTATCATCCGCTTCGACAATGAACGCAGAAATTTTCTCTGAGCCTTGTTGTTTAGCATATACAACCATCATTTCAGCGATGGGTGTATTGGTAATATATCGTTTATGTCCCGTCAGAATTATAGCTTCCTGCGAGGTTTGATAACTTGTTTTCATCGCCTGAACATTTGAACTGCTGGGATTCGGTAATGGCATGGCCGGCAATAATCTCGCCGCTTAATAATAATGGAATCCAGGTATCTTTTTGTGTTTGGTTGCCAAACTTCTGTTGGTAAACACACTGCCCCAGATATGTGCATTGATAGCCAGTATCAAGCCAGGATCCGGTTTGCTGACCTAATAATTCATGTGCCTTAACAAGCTCAAGAAAAGAGTTTCCATATCCTGAGTTTTTTTCTTCTACAGCGTGTCGAAAATCCCGACTTCGCACAGGCGTGCAGGCGATCAATCGCCTGTTCTATTGAATTATCAGTGGCTGGGCCAAGATCAGGTAGTCTGCACTGACTCATCAATTACTCCGTATTTTAATCATTTTGGTTATTTTTAAATAGTCTTTTTACCATTACTTAATAATGGCATATTTTTCATGAAAAGATAAAAACTCGGTTGCATATAAGCAGGGAGTTTTTTTAACATTTCTTTTTGCAATGACCGTTTGTCGATATCGGTTTGACACAATCGCTGCCAAAATTCTTGTGCCGCTGACCGGGTCTGCAGCCGCCACCACGGCGGCTGCCTGGATGCCATCTATAGAAGTTAATGCTGTTTCGATTTCAGCAGGTTCAATCCGATATCCGGCACTTTTTATCATGCGATTATAGCGGCCGTGATACTCATATTCACCCGATCATTGACAGAAACTTTATCACCAGTATGAAACCAATCTTCTTCATCTAATGGTAAAGATAACTTGCCATTATTCCAATTATCCCTGCATCAGGCAAGGCCCTTTTACCAGAAGTTCACAATCGCTGACGGAAACTTTGATTTCAGCATCACAAGCGGGTATTCCTGCAGGAATAGGCATTTTGTGGTAGAACTCGGTCGGGTTTAACAGCCCAGTATAGGCAAACATTAGTCTCAGTTGGTCCAAACAAATTATAAAATTTTGTATGGGGCAACAAGGTTAGTAATTCTAATAATTTAGAGCCGGAAATACTCGCCTCCCAAATAAAATTTGTCTAAGTGCGGGCAGTTTCTTTTTGGCTAAACCACCTTTTAATATTAAAAAATTGAGCATCGATGGGACGGGTACCAGCTGGTAATTGCGTTCTCAATCAACCAGTCAGTTAACTTAGCAGGCGACAGCTTTAAGCTATCTGGCATATATACAGTAGTTGCACCTGACAAGGGCCCCGGCAAATAAATCAAATAATGACAGGTAAAAGTGAATGGTGCCAGATTGGCTATTCGGTCACTTGAAGCAATCGCAAACGTGTCTTTTGCCCACATCGAAAAGGCAAGTATGGCACGATTAGAAATCGCTACTCCTTTTGGGTGCCGGTTGAACCCGATGTATATAAAATCGCTGCAATCTTTTCAGGATTATCTGTTAGTGGGGAACAGTTTTTTTCGAAATTGGCAGTTTTTTCCGAATATCAACATAGGTAATGTCAAGATCACTCAGCCACTCGGGACAATAACCCTGACCAATCACGCAGCTGCTTTGAGCGTCACTGACGATAAATTCTGTCGCTCTTGAGGACTTTGAATATCGACCGGTACATAAGTGCCCTGATCATGAGATTCCATAAATTGAGATGGTGGCGGCGATTCCACGGGGCAGCACGATACTAATATTGCTATGAGGTTGAATACCCAGGCTCAGCAAGTATGCAGATAAGTCATAGGCAGATTGATAAAGTTCTTTTGTGGTTATTGTGTGTTCTGCTTGTTCAAACAGAATTTTATCAGGCGAAGATTCTAAAAGACCTTGCATTGCGCGATGACTGTTGAGCTTGGCATTATTCACACTCAAGCAGTTCAACTTTCATGTTATTAAATAACTGCTCCAGCCAATCTGTTTCAAACTGACTATTGACATAATTAAAACTTAACGTAATTTGATCGCGAAAATGATTAATCAAAGTCCAAGTGACGGCGGTGAGGTAAGTTGACTAAACTGATGCATTCCTGTGATCGCATTGTGGCCAATCCTTTTTAGTTCAGGGTCCATGCTACCAGTGTAAGAAAACCAAAACGAACTCCTCTCTCTTCCAGTCGGTGAATAACGCACAATGTTCCCATATTTTTCCAAACTAAGCCAACTACCTGCCTGCATCAATGGCAGCATGGCTCGGTCCAAACCTTGTTTGATAGCGTGTTTATTTTGCTCGCGCAGATGCGTAAACAGTGATTGGCGTGATTGCATTAATTCTTTTTGCGCTTGCGCAAACAAAAAAAACTAACCTGGTTGCCAAAAACAGGAAAAAGTGATTTGCGTTTTCTCAAATTCATCGCATAAGGTACACAATAAGCTTCGCCCGTTTCTAAGTTTCCTGTGCGTTCAAGAGCGCGCATCATGCAGCCAATAAAATACAGCGTTATTCCAGACAGGCCTACATAGTGGCGTGCCTGTTTGAAAATTTGAGTACTGTCTTGTTGATTAAAACGCATCACCTTTGTTTTAACGTGATCCGGATGACGCGTTGATGTGCTCGGTAGAATGCTTGAAAACTTATCAGTTGTTGAATATTTTTTTTTCGACTTAAACCCCAGTTTGATTTTTTGCCACAAACTCCATTGATTCATTAATTGTGATATGACGGACTGTGCCCGGTTATCATTTTCGTCATCAGCTTCAAACAAGTGGTAAAGGATCAAATTCGGCACCCTTGGCATCACACAAAGGATGAAACCAGCGAAGTACAAGCTGGCTTGAATTATTTTGACTAATTAGATGCAGTTCGATTGGATTAGATTCGGTTTGGGGTGTTGATTGATTTAAAATTGTTGTGATGAACTCAGAAATTTCTTGTACAGTTATATCTTGTGTTTGGATTCAGCGTGCTCATAAAATGGAATTGAAACTGTGGGACATGGTATGCCACTCAAAATGTCTACCCTGAAGTTTTAGCCGGGCATTGGCTTGTGGGAATCGTTGACTAAACAGGCTGCACTTTTGCTTGATTAGCGTTGCGTCTGGAATGCCGTCAAGTTCTAAGATGATGGCACAGAAATTGCCCGCAAGACCGGACTTGCGGACCTCATTATCCATCATCAGCGTAAATTGATCCGCCGGGTTTAACCGCTTCGGTGTCAACCAAGTTGAATTATTGATGACGTTTAATCCAGCTTACTATTTTATTTAAAGACTGCAGATTTTCGGGCTCCAGTTCATCATCGGGTAGTAAAACATCAAATTCCTCTTCAACAAAGATGACCAGGCGCATAATGCCCATACTATCCAAACCTGCATTGAGAAGATTGTCATCATTGCCAAAACCCTGCGGATCATCAATAAACACCAATTCATCGAATATGTATGATTTTATTTTTTCTAGCATGTTATGGGTTGTTGACCAGAACTGAGCCTATCAGCAGTGGAGTTAACGGTTAAATAAACTTGGTCTGAAATGCACAGATAGTGACAACGGTTGCTTAATTTGCGATCTTTACAACATCTCCCAAAAAAGTAACACCGGCAATAATGCCGCCAGCACCGCACTCATACTCTGTTGCACTGCTGATTAGATTTTTTTTTGTAATAACTTCTAAGGTTAATAACCGCATTACCCCCATACGCTTAGCTCGATCCTGAAAAGATAACATGGCCGATAAGAATGCCATTCGCAGGCGAATTTATCTGTTTTATTAAATGCATTGGTTTTTTTTGTTACTCATAAATTCACCAAACTTTTTTATAACCTTGGGATGCTTTTGATTGCCGAAGTAAATTTAACGCTGCCGTCGAGTTTTGCTTTAGCATGTTCATTGACCAGCGCATCTGTTAAAGGATACATGTGTCTAGTGTCACGTGCTTGTGCATTCCCGATGAGTAAAGTGACCAACATTGACATAATTATAATATTGATTTTTTTCATTTTTTCCTCTTTGAATATATAACGAATATGATATAAACCCTGTGTTTCAGGCACTTGCGGTTATCAAAGCCATTCACGTAGAAATTCATCATACACTTTGCATTTGATCATACTATGTTGATTTATTGAATACAATGGCCTCACTTGTTGCTAATCAACAAGTAGAATTCAAGGATTGATAATCAGGTGTTAAATCTGAGAGAAAAATTCTATCGCGTTAAGTTTATTTACTTATATTCATATTCTGATAAGTGACATCGTAATACTTGCCGCCTTTATCGCGTTGAGCAAATTCGGTTTTTGAGACTTGTTTGAAGCCTTGAGCAAAAAGATATTCATCTAAATCGTCTAGCTGGCAACAGTTTTCATAGGCCTCGAAATCAGCGGCTTCGGTTTTGACAAATTTAAATTGCTTTAGTAGGTTTTCGGCACCTTTAAGGACTAATAACTCCGAGCCCTGAGTGTCCATGATTAACGTATCAAATAGAGATAAACTTATACTTTCCTTTTCAATTAATGATGCTAGTGTAACGCTGGTTAAGGTAATCTGTTTTTCAAATTCAACTTCTGGCCAGATATCTTTATGTTGTTTGAAATCAAAAATTGATGAGGATGCGCCTGTGTTGCTGGCGATGTTAAATTGATATTTTTATCGTTGACGTCAGTAATTAGTATTGATAGGCTTTTTGCTTGGTAAAGTCTTTTATGTTTTTTTCTAATTGGATAAACACTTCGGGATGGGTTCTATCCAGATAACGTCCAGATTATGATGGCGATATAGTTCTTTTTCCTGACCAAGGTTGGCACCAACATGGATAACGCCTTTTACTTCTGACAAAAAATGCTTTGGCTGTTTTATCAGCTTGCGTTTGATTTGCCGAGCGATGTCTCTGAAGTGACTCACTTAACCAGATCGGTTTAGTTAAAACGGTGGTTCTTCAGTAGAACTGGTGACTACCTTTTTGCTAGCTGTCTTTTTGAAACTTTTTTCTTGGTTTTTTTAGTCTTTTTCTTTTTTGTAACCTTTTTCTTAGTTACTTTTTTTGAAGCAGCCTTTTTGGTTGTCTTTTTCTTAGCCCTACGACGTTCTGGCGCAGCAGCGAGTAGTTCCTGGCATTCTGTTACCGTTAGTTCTTTCGGCTCTTTATCCTTGGGGATTTTGGCGTTCTTATTGCCATCAGTTTAAAATAAGGTCCATAACGACCATTGAGAACTTGAATGCCCTGCTCAGAAAATCGTGAATAACGCGATTGGCATCAGCAATTTTCTTTTCTTTAACCAGTTCAAGCGCAGTCGCTAAATCAAACAGTATAGGGATCATTGTCTTTAAGTGAGACGAATTTGTTGCCGTAACGATATAAAGGGGCCAAAGCGACCAATATTAGCGGAAACTTCTTCGCCTTCTTCGGTTGCTCCTAGTTTGCGGGGTAGTTTGAACAATTCCATCGCTTCTTCAAACGTTATGGTGTCCATCTTTTGACCGGGACGCAGACCAGCAAATTTGGGTTTTTCCTCGTCGTCTTTAGTGCCGATTTGGATGATTGGACCATATCGCGCCATTCTTACAGTCACCGGTCGGCCAGATTTGGGATCGGTGCCGAGATCGCGTGATAATACGGCTTCTGCTCGTGTTACAGATTCTTCTTTTTCATCGACCAGTTGCTTAAACGGGTCCCAGAAACGTTCCAGTACCGGAACCCATTGTTCCTCACCGCGAGAAATCGCGTCAGCTCGTCTTCAAGATTGGCGGTGAAGTCGTAATCCACATATTTTTTAAAATGTGTGGATAAAAATGTATTGACCACCTTGCCCATATCAGTCGGGATAAAGCGTTTGCCATCTTTTTCGACATATTCTCGATTTTGCAAAGTTGTCAAAATGGAGACATAAGTGGAAGGGCGACCAATGCCATAAGATTCCAAAGTTTTAATCAGGCTGGCCTCGGTATATCGCGGCGGCGGTTCGGTGAAATGTTGATTGGTATGAATCGCATCCAACGTAACCGAATCTCCAGCTGAAACGTCGGGCAGTAACACTTCCTTATCATCATCTTTGCTGTCATCCTGACCTTCAAGATACACCGCCATAAAACCAGGATTAACAATGGTTGTGCCGGTTGCCCGAAAAACATTGCCCGCGCCCGCGCTCATATCTATAGCGGTCGTGTTCAATGTGGCATAAAGCATCTGGCTGGCGACCGCGCGTTTCCAGATCAAATCATAGAGTCGAAATTGGTCCTTATCTAATGAGTCTTTGAGTTGATCAGGTGTTCGCAAAACAGAAGTCGGCCGCACGGCTTCGTGGGCTTCCTGTGCATTTTTGGATTTATTGGTATAACTATTCGGTGCCTCAGGTAGATTGGCATTACCATATCTTTCAGTGATCAAGCCACGAATTTCGGCGATAGCATCATTGGCAAGTACCACCGCGTCGGTACGCATATAAGTAATCAGGCCTATACTTTCGCCGTTGATGTCTATGCCTTCATAAAGTTGTTGTGCAACCTGCATGGTGCGTCTGGCACCAAAGCCAAGCTTTCTCGCCGCTTCCTGTTGCAAAGTTGATGTCGTAAAAGGCGCAACCGGGTTACGTTTACGCTCTTTATGTTCAACTTTTTCAACCTTGAGTTTGCCGTTAGCCTGACGATTGAGTTCGGTTTCAACTTCGCGGGCACGTTTTTCATCGGTGATGGTGAACTGCTTGAGCTTTTCATCGTTAAAATAATTCAGTTTAGCGTTAAATGGTTTGCCTTCAGCGTTCAAATCTGATTCGATGGTCAGTATTCCTGGGCGATAAACTTGTCGATTTCGGCTTCACGTTCACAAATCATTCGCAGTGCAGGATTTTGAACGCGTCCGGCAGACAAGCCACGACTGACTTTTTTCCATAATAATGGTGACAGGTTAAAACCAACTAAATAATCCAATGCACGGCGAGCCTGTTGCGCATTAATTAACTGATCTGAAAGCTCACGTGGATTATCGATGGCTTCTTTAACGGCGTTTTTAGTGATTTCATAGAAAACGACACGCTGGACATCTTTGTCATTGAGCGCTTTTTATCTTTGAGCATTTCATATAAATGCCAGGAAATCGCTTCGCCTTCTCTATCCGGGTCAGTGGCAAGTAACAAGCGGTCTGCTTCTTTAAGTGCTTTGGCAATCGCCTTAACGTGTTTTTCATTACGCGCCACGGGCACATATTCCATCGAGAAATCGGCATCGGTATCAACTGCGCCGGTTTTTGGCTTTAAATCACGCACATGACCATAAGAGGCCAGAACCTTGTAGTCAGGACCTAAATATTTCTCAATTGTGTTAGCTTTTGCCGGCGATTCGACAATAACCAGATTGGATGCCATTACTGGTATCTTCCTTAAGTTTTTAGTAAGTTTTAATGTCTCTCTGCGGATATCCCGTCAAAAACCAGCTCTTCGGCCAGTTCCAGTGCGTTATCGTTGGTATCTATATTACACAATACCATCATTATGACCCATTTAGCATTTTCGGTTTGATTATCGTCAATATGATTGTCGTCTATATCCAGGGCCATGATTCTGTCGATAATAATTTCCCGGGTATTGGAATTAATCATGCCCGTTTTCTTCCAACGATAAAAGAATACCTTGAATCTCTATATTAATTTTACGAGATTCATAGGCCGTATAATGGCGGATTGCGTTAAGAGGGGGGTTGGAGTCGTCTGCCGCAATGTTACACAATTCGGATAAATCTTCCAGCCAGTTGAATGCTTTGCCGATTTCACCATTGGTAAAACCCATATTGGTTAATTCATGTTCCAAATCAGCACGTACGGGCTGTAATTCCGAATCTTCTATCATGTAATTTTCGAATAAATACATTAATACGTCGAGAATATTTTCTTTCATCTATCGCTAATCTACTTCGCAGTCCTAATAAATTGATTGCCGGGTAACTTTTCAATCACCCCATGCAACTCCAAGTCCAAAAGCATGGAGCAAAGTTGATCAATCGTCAATCCACTTTGTGAAATTAATTTATCAAAACTCACGGTGAGTCAGAAATAAATTGTAAAATCTTATCGTCCTCTTTTAACGGTTGAGTTGATGGTTTCTGGTAAATTCTTGGCGCTATTGTTGAGTGGTAAAGCTGAAAATTCACTGAACTCTTCCAGAATGTCTCCCACAGACCGAGTCAATTTAGCGCCTTGCTGGATTAAACCCAGGCAACCGCAAGATGTTTTTGCGTGGATTGACCCGGCACTGCAAATACTTCCCGATTTTGCTGGATGGCGTAATTCGCTGTAATTAATGAGCCGCTGCGTTCGGCGGCTTCAACAACAAAACACCCAGGCTTAAACCGCTGATAATACGGTTGCGTCTGGGGAAATGCTCTTTTTTCGGCGGTGAGGCGAGTTCAAATTCGAAACCAGCAACCCTTTTTCAGCAATTTGATCATATAAATTTTTATTCGGTCTTGGATAGCAATGATCCACCACCCGTTCCAAGCACTGCAATCGTATTGCCAAAGTTATTCAAAGCGCCAGTATGGGCAGCCGAATCGATGCCTAAGGCCATGCCGCTGGTAATCGTCAGCCCACCATTGATAGTTCGCCGGCAAATTGCTGCGCTGTCTGTCTGCCGGCGAGAGTTGATTTGCGTGAGCCGACGATGGCGATTTGTTTACTTTTGAGTATTTTTGTATCACCGATTAAATAAAGTAATAGTGGCGCAGCGCTAATTTGACTCAATAACGATGGATAGTGTTTATGGCCCAAATGAACGATATGATGATGAGAAGACAGATTCAGCCACCCAAGTGCTTTATCGAGTCTGCGGTAATCAATAGTGTCACCCAGCCGGTTTTTTACTGTTTTTAAATCCAGATTCAAAAATTTTGGATCTAAATCTAAAATCGCTTTTAGGGATTTAAATCGACCAGAAGAGCATGTTTTTGAGAAAGTGTCAGACAGCGAAGTTGAGCGAACGCAATCCATGCGTGATAACCATCCATGATTAAATATCCTTGTCAATATTAGATTAGCTTACGAGTTTTGTCGATTCTAGCTATGTTTTGTTACAATTAGCTGATGTCATTAATTGAAATACATACCTATCCTGATAAATGTCTGCGCAAGAAGCGCAGCAGGTCATTACTTTTGATAATGATCTCGCTTCACTGACACAAAACATGGCGGAAACCATGTATGAGGCACGGGTATTGGCTGGCTGCGCCACAGGTGAATATTGACAAGCGTGTGGTGGTGATTGATGTCTCTGAAGAAAAAAAACGACCTTAAAGTTTTAATAAACCCAGAGATTATTTTCCAGCAAGGGTTACAAGAATACGAAGAGGGCTGCTTATCGATTCCGGGGTGTTCGGCATGGTTGAACGTGCGGCCGAAATTGAAGTTAAAGCACAGGACGTTCATGGTAATAGGCTCGAGTTCCAGGCTGATGGTTTACTGGCGATTTGTGTCCAGCATGAAATCGATCATTTAAACGGAGTACTGTTTATCGATCATCTGTCAAAATTAAAGCGGGACAGGATCAAGAAGAAGCTTAAAAAAGAAGCACGATTGTCAGCTTGATTGATCTTAAGGATTAAGTCCGATGAAGATAATATTTGCCGGAACACCTGTTTTTGCCGCCAAAAGTCTAGCAGCGTTGATTGACAATGATCATCAGCTTGTAGCGGTGTTGACACAACCGGACAGACTGTCAGGGCGAGGGCGAAAGCTAACAGCAAGTCCAGTGAAGCTATTGCACAACAGCATGATATCCTCGTGCATCAGCCTTTAAGCTTAAAAAATCAATCAGCTCAGGATTTAGTTAAATCATTTGAGGCCGATGTAATGGTAGTTGCGGCTTACGGGTTGATTTTGCCTGAAGCTATTTTAGATATACCTTCCCATGGTTGTTTGAATATTCATGCCTCGCTCTTGCCCCGCTGGCGTGGTGCGGCACCAATTCAGCGAGCCATTGAAGCCGGTGATAAGCAAACCGGCATTTGTATCATGCAGATGGATCCGGGACTTGATACGGGTGATGTAGTCGCAAAAAAAGCAATTGATATCGAAGTCGGTGACACTCAGCAGGGCTGCATGACAAACTCGCAGATTTGGGCGCCGAGTTAATTGTTTCGACCTTAGAAAAGCTCGAAGCTGGAAAGTTAGAGCGCGAAAAGCAAGACGATTCGCAAGCCACCTATGCGCAGAAATTAACCCGGCAGGAATCCTTGATTGACTGGTCAGCCGCTGCAACAACGATTGTTAACCGAATTCATGCCTTCAACCCCTGGCCGGGTGCGAAAACCAGACATAATGGCATAGAGCTGAAAATCCTCAAGGCAAAAGTCATTAATGACAAGGTGTTAGATAAGGTGGGTGAAATTACAGTTAAAGACAAAAGGGTTATTGTCCAGGCAGGAAACGGTCAAGTTGAACTGTCAGTGTTACAAAAACCGGGTAGCAAATCAATGTTGGCCGGGCAGTTTTTTAAACGGTTACAGTTTTGCAAAAGGTGACTGCTTTAATAATGACCGGCCGCAAGATTAAAGATGCGCGCGCCGTTGCTGCCCTGGCAGTAACAGCCGTATTCGTGAGCAGCGTTCACTGGCAGATGTTTTACCTGAAATACTCGATCAATCGAATCAAGATGCGGCGTTAATTCATGAGTTAACCGCCGGAACTTGCGCTGGTGGACGCGTTTGTCGATGCAGATTGACGTTTTATTGAGCAAAGCTTTAAAACCCAAAGATTTTGATATTTATTGTTTATTAGTGGTTGGCTTATATCAAATTCGGTTTACTCGCATACCCGATCATGCTGCCGTTTCGCAAACCGTTGAAAGTACTAAATCATTAACCAAGCCATGGAGCGGCAATCTGGTCAATGCAATATTACGCCGCTGTATTCGTGAACAAGATAAGTTACAGCTACAGTTTCAGGATAATCCGGTTTTTCAATATTCACATCCTGGTTGGATGATCGACACATTGCAGCAGGATTGGCCGGATGATTGGCAAAAATTCTTCAATCTAGCAATAAACGTAAAGCATTGACGATAAGAGTAAATATCAATCAATCAACAGTAGATGAGGTCTTGGCGCAATTAAGCACTAAAAATATCAGTGCTGGCAAGACCAGTGACAGTCCGGTTGGAATCAGAATTCAAGACAATGCCAAAATTTGGCAAAGTAATCTTTGGGAAAAGGGTGATATTTCTGTGCAGGATGAATCGGCTCAGTTAGCGGCTTATATTATTGAACTAAAACCAGGAAAGCGGGTTTTAGATGCCTGTGCGGCACCAGGCGGGAAAACCTGCCATTTTTTTGGAATTAGAATCGGGCTTGGAGCTACTGGCGCTGGAAAAAGATGCCGGCAGAATGCAGCGAATCCAACAAAATCTGGACCGCCTGAATCTTCATTGTGAGACTCGAATAGCTGATGCGTCAGATCTGGATAGCTGGTGGGATGGTGAGTTATTCGACCTTGTTCTGCTGGATGCACCTGCTCTGGCAGCGGCGTTATCCATAAACATCCGGATATTAAACATTTGCGCCGACAAACTGATATTGAACAAAACATACAAACCCAACGGCTTTTGCTTGATAAACTATGGTCGGTACTGAAAATAGGTGGCAGCCTGCTATACTGCACATGCTCGGTTTTTCGGCCGAAAATGATCAGCAAGCACAATGGTTTATAGACAAATATCCACATGCACAACCCATACCCCTGGACAAATGTTTTGGTTTGGATATGGAAACAGGGCGACAACGTCTGCCGTCGGATTATGACTCAGATGGTTTCTACTATGCCGGTTTTATTAAAAATTCAGCTTAAAGCCTCACTACTTGCATTGCTGTTAGGGTTTTGTGTGTACTCAACATCTCTTTATGCAGATTTTAAATTGACCCATGTTGATGCACTTGTTGACGGTGGTTTGCTACAAATTGATGCCCAGGCGGATTTGTCTTTATCAGCAGAACACCAGGAAGCGCTGGAAAGCGGGGTTGATTTAAGAATCATGTTCCTGATCGAGTTAATGAAAAGCCGCAACTGGATCTGGGATATACCGCTTAAAGAGTGGGAAATGTTATTTACGCTGCATTTCCATCAGTTATCCGGTCAATATATCCTAGCGATTCCACAATCAGATAACATTCAGGCGTTCAATACTATTGAACAGGCTTTGGAAGATCTAGCATCCCGCTTATCGTTTCATCTGGGCTATGAACAATCACTCGAACAACATAAAAAAATTGTACTTGCGGGCGAAAATAAAATTGGATACGGAATATTTGCCGGCACGCTTAAATTATTTTCACTGGTTTATGGAGACTGGAAACTTGATAGTGGTTGGAAGAATGGGCATTAGAACAGTATCCGTGAATTTATACGCCCGCTGCCAACAGTAATCTTTTTAACTGTTATTGTTCACGGCGGTGATGCTGTTGGCAGCGGCGGCGCAGCATGAGTCAAAACTCTCTGACTTTTTTTTCACTGTTATTCATTGTAAATATTCTTGGCGCTTTGTGCTGATAGTAATGATTGCGGCGAATATTTATCGCCTTATCAAAGAAGTAAAGTCAAACAGCTGGGCAGCCGCCTGACGATTCGGTTTTTAGTGACTTATGGAATTTTAGCGCTGATTCCTCTGGCCCATTGTTTATGTGTTTTCACTGCAATTTTTGAATGAATCAATCGATAGCTGGTACGACGTTAAAATCGAAAAAGCGCTGGATGATGCTTTGTTAGTCGGGCGAAATTCGATGGAAGCGGTGAAGACCGATCTGATTAATACGCTTGAAGATGATCTTGCTGCCTTGCCAGACTCCAACAGCCAAACGGATTTGTTTTCTTTTCTTGATGAGACCCGTGAGGCTAATGATTTGACTGAGCTGAGCCTGTATTCGTTGAGTGGCAGAATAATCGCCTCCAGCAATGCGGATGTAACCGTGATTATTCCAGATTCACCTGATGAAAGAATGATGGCGCTAGCTAAACGTGGAGAACTGCAATCGCGTGTCGAACCCTTAAATGATAACTCGCTACAATTAAGAATTTTATTTCCCGCACCGTCTTTAGGCGTTAATCAGGAAGAAAAGTATTCCAGGTGCTTTTTCAATTACCTTTTCGCTTTGCCAATGTCGGTGAAAGCCTGGAGCAGGCATCCACTCAATATAATCGTTTGGTTTATTTGCGACGTCCTAAAGATTAGTTTTATTACTACCTTGACCTTGGTCACGTTATTAACGGGTCTGGCAGGATTATGGGCCGCGATTCTTTCATCGAGACGATTAATGGCACCGTTGCGTGATCTGGCGGAAGGTACGCGTGCGGTGGCCAGCGGTGATTATTCCAAGCAATTGCCAGTGAAAAGCAGCGATGAGCTGGGCGTGTTGGTGCAATCATTTAATGATATGACCGGTGAGATCAATCGCACCCAACAAAAAGAACGTCAAACTCAAAATCAGTTGGAAGACCAGCGTGCTTATCTGGAAACGGTTTTACGTCGATTATCATCAGGGGTGCTATCTTTTGATTTAAATCACCAGCTTAGAACCAGTAATGAAACGGCCCAGCAGATTCTTAATATTGAACTGGATGAGACTGACGTAAACCTTCAAGCATTAAAATAAAATTCAGTTGGCTACAACCTTTTTTCGATTACATACAAGACAGCATGCGCCAAGGTAGTTATGAATGGCAGAAAGAAGTAGAGGTTATCGGTGTACAGGGTAGGCAGGTATTGAATGTGCGTGGTAGTCGGTTGCCTTATGAGAGTTTAAGCCGCGGCGGGTTTGTTATCGTTTTTGATGACATGACAAATTTAATTCAGGCGCAGCGAAATGCGGCCTGGGAGAAGTCGCACGACGGTTGGCGCATGAAATTAAAAATCCATTGACGCCTATTCAGCTCTCGGCAGAGCGTGTGCGGCAATAAATTCATGAATAAAGTTGAAGGAGATGATAAACAGGCCCTTGATCGCGCAACACGCACTATTGCCAATCAAGTTGAATCGATGAAGCAAATGGTGAATGAATTTTCTGAATATGCACAACCGGTGATGGTGCAACTTAAACCGCTGGATTTAAATCAGTTGATTCATGACGTTGTGGAGCTTTACAAAGGCACTGCTGAAACGGTAATGTTTCGAATTGAAGCTGGAACAAGATTTGCCCTTGATTACGGCCGATGCCTCAAGATTAGGCAGGTTTTGAACAATCTTATTATCAACGCCAAAGATGCACTGGGTGAAATTGTTCAAGCTAAAATTGAAATAAGCACGAAGCTGGCAAATATAAAACAGACTTCATTCGTTGAGCTCATATTGAAGGATAATGGCAAAGGTTTTGATGAAAAGATGCTTGATCGAATATTCGAACCTTATGTGACCACCAAGGAAAAAGGCACAGGATTGGGTCTGGCGATCGTCAAGCGAATTATTGACGAGCATAATGGGGTAATCCGGGTTGAAAACCAGACAGGTCAAGGCGCGAGTATTATTATCGATTTACCAGTAGAATTAGATCATGAAATTGTGGACTTAAAACAGCATGGCTGAACGTATCTTAATCGTTGATGATGAGCCGGATATTTCGCGAGGTTATCAGCGATATCTTGACAGATGAAAATTATTCGGTTGATCAAGGCGCAAATGCGGCCCAGGCTAAACAGAAGATGGTCGAATTTTAATCCTGATCTGGTTTTGCTGGATATATGGATGCCTGATGTCGATGGAATATCGCTGTTAAAAGAATGGGTCAAGCAAGGGATCGATAAACCCTCATCATGATTTCAGGCCATGGTAACGTCGAGACGGCGGTGGAAGCGATACGAAACGGCGCTTATGATTTTTTGGAAAAACGCTTTCGACGGCAAAAATGTTGGTGACGATTGAACGTGCATTTCAGAATACTCGCTTAGTCAAAGAAAACCGTGATCTTCGTGATCGTATCGAACCGTTATCAAATTTTAATCGGCAGTAGCGCTGCGATGACACAGTTGCGTGAACAAGTCGAGAGAATTGCACCTACAGAAAGTCGGGTGTTAATTACAGGGGGGCCGGGAACCGGCAAACGTGTTGTAGCACGCTACATTCATCAGAAAAGTATGCGAAAAAATGAGCCGATGGTGGAATTCAATATTGCCGGTGTTTCACAGACCATGTTGCCAGTGCAATTATTCGGGTATGAGGGAGATGATGGCATCCAAACAGGGCGTTTGGAGCAAGCCCAGGGTGGAACTTTATATCTGGATGAAATTACCGACTTGAGTTTAGCAACCCAGTCAATTTTAAAAAATGTGCTGGAACAAAAGCAATATATGCGTGAAGGTGGCAGTTATCTTTCTCGATATAGATGCGCGAATTATTTCTTCAACCAGCCGGGATATAGAAAAAGAGGTTGCAGAAAAGCATTTTCGTGAAGCCCTGTTTTTATTTTTTAAATGTTGTGCCATTACGAGTTCCATCTTTGCGGGAAAGAACAGAAGACATTCCCGAACTGGTCACTTTTTATACCAATTGGATGGTAGAGAATGAGAATTTAAATTACAGCCGTTTTTCGATTGCAGCTTTGAATTTAATGCGAAACTACAGCTGGCCGGGCAATACGCGAGAATTGAGAAATGTCGTGCAGCGACTGTTGATATTAAACGCTAAGGATGAGATTGGTCTTGAAGAAACCCAAAATGCGCTCGGCGAAACCCAACCGCAGAGGTAGCGGCCACTTCTGAGGCGGTTAAAGATCTGGAGTTAAGGCAGGCACGGGAGATATTTTGAGCGCGAATATTTTATTCATCAACTCAGTAAAACCAACAGTAACATCGCCGAAAACCGCACGCAATGTGGGTATGGAGCGAACGCATTGTATAGAAAACTAAAGGCGTTGGATATAGACCCCAAGCAGTTAACCTAAATTCATCAGTTGACCGCTTTAGACATTATTAAGGAACCTGAACAAGTATCCTATCGTCACTCCCGCGCAGGCGGGAGTCCAGAGAAATCAATAGATTATAGATTCCCGCCCACTGATGAGTGTAGGTTTTTAACCGATTCTTGAGCTAATCGACTTCGACTTTTTTTAGTTGTCGTCCCTCAAATAGATTTAACCTGAGGTCTTTTAGCGTTTTGCCAAGAATTGGGTGTATAAAATTGGGGGTCAATTCGCTTAAGGCAACAGAATAAAATCATATTCAATCACATCCGGATGCGGAATTGAAATTCGATCGTCTTGGTAGCGGATTTCATCATAAAACAAAATATCCAGATCGAGTGTTCGATTCTCAAAATCATGACCTGTTTTGATACGTCCGGTTTCTTGCTCAAGGCGATCAAAGTGGTCACGTAATTGATGAAGACCAAGATCAGTGGTCATGCGTCCGACTAAATTATAGAAATCATTGCCAATAAATCCTACAGCTTTGTTTGATAAACGGGTGATAAGTGACTGATTGAAAGCGTTGTTTAAGTTGCAAAATTTGCAAATCGAACATTTTTTCACGATTTATGTTGCTGCCTATGCTAAACCAAACCTTTGCCATGTGTTTTTCTTTGAAAGTTATCAGATGAAGTAAGACAATTAAGCCCTATTAATGGTTCGCTCGATGATCACACGACATCTTTGGCACCTCTGACTGCGCCTGTTTTATTTATTTTTATTCGGCACCAAGTGCATCTAAACGAATCCAGTAGATTTTCAGCAATTCCTATCGCTAAAGACTCCACCAACTTCGCCTTTCTTTCAACACAGAACCCGGTTACGGCCTTTGAAACCTCTTTATAATTTAGGGTATATTCCAGTTCATCGGTTTCAGCCGCCTGATTCAAATCATAGCCATATCAAGATCGATGGTTATGCGTTGGGTGATTTCGCGTTCCAATCCCAAACACCCATAACGCAATCGACTTCGATGCCATTTCAAATATACAATGTCCATGTTCTATGTAGAAGTTTAAAAACAACCATAACGGATTTAAATTAATTTACAAATGTTGTTAGGTTTAATACTGCGGTGATGGCCTACTTGTTTGGCTCAATATCCAGCGCCATAATAGTTTCAAAGCTAATGGGACTGGATGATCCGCGTACC
The DNA here is from genome assembly GCA_018398815.1 of Conus ventricosus. Taxonomy (NCBI): domain Eukaryota; kingdom Metazoa; phylum Mollusca; class Gastropoda; order Neogastropoda; family Conidae; genus Conus; species Conus ventricosus. Next base: position 16,589 of record JAFLJL010001353.1, on the reverse strand, counting down.
CAGGGCTCAGGTAATCCTGGTGCGACAAATGTGCTCAGATTCGGGGGCAAAAAAGGCTGCCATCATTACCCTAGCGGGTGATGTATTAAAAGGGTTGCTACGGTGATTATTGCCAAATCACTCACCAACAATCCAACCGTATTGGCACTAACGCATTTGCCGCGTTTTCAGGCCATCTTTATCCAATTTTTTTTGGCTTTAAAGGTGGCAAAGGAGTGGCGACTGCAATTGGGACGATCATAGGATTAAGTGTTCCAATTGCAGGGCTATTGATGCTTACCTGGCTAATTGTGGCGGTGATTTTTAAATACTCATCCCTGGCCGCACTCGTGGCCTCAGCGCTTGCGCCGGTCTATGCATGGTGGCTGAATATCCCGACAGCAATCATCATGGCTATTTTATTAATCGCTGCCATGCTGTTTTGGCGACATCGCGAAAATATTGAGCGCCTTTTGTCCGGCGAAGAAAGTAAAATAAAACTAACGAAAAGCTGATTTGAATCACAAAAAATAAAACTTCAGTGTTAAAAACAAACCGATTTATAGTTTTACTTTTAAGCGTCGCTTTACTGGTCGGTCTAGCGTTTCGAATTACTTTAAGCTATCTAAGTATTAAAAACCTGCCGCCTTCAAGCGATGATGCACTCGCACAATTATTAGCCGAATCAATCTCTAAAGGTGAGAGTTTGCCGCTGTTATTTACCGGTCAACCCTACCAGTTTCCGCTGGAAGCGTACCTTATGTCTTTATTGGTTGAGTTCTTGCCGTCGAACGCTTTTGGCGCAAGAATCCAGTTGATCGTGCTGGCAATGATCACTTTAATCATTTTGTGTGCGCTGGCTATCAGAGTATTCAAAATTGCAGACCGCTGGCCGACATTACTGTTACTTTTAGTTCCATCTGCTTACTGGTTGCTACATCAATCGGTTATTTTGTTCCACAGTACACCATATCTGCTTTATTTGCGGCGTTGATTTTTTATCTGGCTATCAAGATTAATCAAAGTGAAGGACGCCTCGTTAGTATCAACGTTTAGTGTTGGGATTATTTGTGGCCTGGCGATAAGTAATCATCTGCTGCTCCTTTCTGTTGTTACTGGCGCGGTAGCAATTATAGTTATGATTGGTAATAGCAGACTTGCATTAGTAAGGACAGCCGTTATAGCCTGCGGCCTTTTGGTTGGTCTGATTCCATATTTATTGGCCGTTTTTACCTAGACGGTGCCTATGAGGCGATATCCAGCAGGACAAACATCGGTATCCTGTTCGACCGACTTTATATGTGTTATCGGCCAGGCATTGCGGGTGCGATGGGAATTTATCCACCGTATTACCCGGATTACCCGGTTCATATAAATTGGGGTGTGCCCGCTACGATTATTTTTTTATAGTGAGCTTTTTAGCAGTGCTTTTATTTTCGCTGTTGATTAGAGCCGTTAGTTTTTTTTCAAACCTTGTTAAAGGCAGATGGCCAACACTGGCATGGCCGGACATGTTCATTATAGCCAGTGTCATTTCTTTGCTGCTAATGGCAATTAATACTCGAAGCAAGCGATGATCATCGGTATTTAATACCAGTTGTGTGGTCATTTCCGTTTTTGCTGGGGTATGTCTATTCATTGCAAAAGCGAACACTTCGATGGTTGATTGGGGGCGGTGCACTTTTTTTAACAGTGATTAATATATTTACCTCTATAGATATTCTAAATGAATGGAATCAGCCAGCTAAAATACAACATCATGCGGATTACCGAGGACATCGATGAAATCGTGTCGTGGTTGCAGGCCAATAATATTGAATATTGTTACGCAACATTTTGGTTGGCGTACGTTTTACCTACGAAACAGATAAAAAATAAAATGTGCTCCAATTTACAATGAGCGCTTTTAATGGTGGCCTATCCCTTATAAAGATGAAATTTGACGCGCAATCGCGAGTGGCATTTGTGATGTCAAATACCTATGGGACAAAATTCTCATCGCGTAAGTTTGAAACCATAATGATTCAATACGAAATTGAGTATGAAAGGCAATTATTTGGGCAACATTTTGTCTACTCAGATTTTAATTATCCGCCAGCATCGGGTGAAGAGTCATTATCGCAAATGAGTTTGAGCTTATGACTAATATAAATTCTGCTGAAGCCGCAGAACTAATTGACGCAAATGTGATGAAAGCATGGCGGATAAATATTGATCAAGGAAAAAGGTCAAAAAGTAGAAATTAAATTTAAACAACAGCAATTTGTGCAACGATTGGATATTGTTCATCCTCTTAAAAATCCCTATCCGGCGAAGTCAGTGTGGATTTGGGGTCAAATAAACAATAGCTGGATGCCGTTGACTCAAGCTGTCGAATTTAAGGTCGATCGCCTTAGATTTGAAAACCATCATCCATTTTCGGTGAATTTCTGCAAACTATACGCTTTGAACCCGTTTGGTTGGATGCTATTCGGATTGAGTTAATGACTCCAGAACAGGGTAAACCCTGGACACTTAGTGAAGTTCGTGTTGGATTCAGACAACCATTAGCAATCTAAGATTCCCTAACAATAAATGAATTTTTCATTGTCTTCAAATCAATACATGAAGCGGGTTTTCAGCGACAACCAGTGATTACGATTGTTCTGGTTGGGGTTTTGCTGAGAGTATTGCTGATGCCATTTTTCGCACATATTGATTTATTCTCAGAATTCAGGCGTGTCGTTTACAGTATTTCGCATGATATTAATTTCCCCCAGCAAAACCGTCTGGTGACGTTTTATATCGAATATTTCTTTATGTTTATATTTTTTCCGCTGCTGGAGCATCCGACAAGATTTTCTATCTGGAAGATCTGACCCGGGCAACGTCCAATATGCCGGATTTTTATATCTTTGTGAATGATCCTTCCATTTTCCGGCATTTGTTTTTGTTCAAACTGCCATACCTGATTAGCGATGTGATTACGATGTGGTTGATCTGGCAGTTTATAGACGATAAAAAACGCGCTACCGTTGCAGTAGCCATCTGGGTCTTCAATCCAATTACTATTATGCCACATATTTTTTTCGGGCGTTATGAAGCCATCCCGATCATGTTTGTCGCCGCCACGGCTTTGCTGCTCAAAAAGGACAGGCCGATCTGGGCAGCCGTGTGTTTGGCGTTGGCCATCAATAGTCGTGAGATTTATGTTGTCACCGCGCCTATTTTTATCATTGCCTTGTATCAGGACAGTGACCGTTTGCTGGATAACATTAAGCGCATTGCGCCGGCATTAGTGATATTAGGGTTCGCATAATCGGGCGCTGGCGTTGGGTTAAAATACTGGGCAGCAATGGCGCATTTACCAGCGCTACAGTTTATGAAGATAATCGGGCGAACATGTTGTATGCAATGGGTTATCGCTGGTTTTATCCACTGGTGTTCGGGTACTTTTTGTTACTTTTTAGTTTGTTAACTCAAACTCACCAACGTGCTGAGATTAATTATCTTTCGGTTCCGGCTTAGTTATTGCTGTTTATTTCATGGTTACCGGACATAGCGCTCATTATGTCGCGTGGTTTGCCGCTTTTCCCGGTGCTGCTGATCAACTACGCCGATAAATTACGCAATATGGTCATTCCCTTGCTGATGCTGTTCATTTTCTGGTTTGTTTACCGCGTGTTTAAAACAGATATAAATTTATTTACCTTATTTTTGGCCGCGCGCCTTTTAATATGGAATTTGTTTTGTTTAAAACATTCCAGCAGATTTATATGGACTGGGTAGGCGATACGAAAGCCATTTTCGAATACGCAAAAGTCTTGAACGCGCTGAAAACAGCTGTTTACCGCTGCCTTGGTTTTTTTATGCTTGCAGATGTACCGCTGTATTCGGGGCGGAAATAATAAATGAATCATGCTGCAATAATTGGTTTGGGCTTGCTGCAGTTGGTTGGCACGAATGACATTACTGTTGATAATAATGATTGGCTAACTCGGGGGCAAAAAAGACCCCTATGTCTGGCTAAATGCGCCGCAAGTCGATGACGCCGCAAAAGGGGTACTCATTGATTATCAAAAAAACTGATGCCCCGAAAGATACGGCGCTGAAGTGTACTATTCGACTAACCTGCACTCTTTTTCTGAAACATTTAAACATTATTTCAACTTAAAGCAGCAAACCAAAACCGTATTGTATATTCCCGTAGATTTGATCAAGGGTGAGTTCTTGCAAGCATTCAGGTTCGATTTTGATCGCTGTCCAGGCTGCCGGGTAAAAATTAATCAAATGACTTTGATCGGTGGAGGATGACTTATCTAAAGTTAACGCCTACCAACGGCTGATTACCGTTCGAAAATAAATCAAAAAAAATTAATCACTACGCCGAAGGTAAACAACTGGCTTTAAGTGAGCCTTTCATTTGGAAAATCGCTACCCGAGACAAAAAAAGACGCAAAAAAGGTGTTTTAATAAAGTATTCGATAATGGATTATCCACCTTCCTATCAAAACACAGGTTTATTATTCTACCAACTTTCATCTGTTTTCAGAGCAACTGAAAAAATTCATTTAATCTAAAAGGTCACCCGGAAAATGCCTTGTTTGTTCCCCTGGATTTAATGGACGATGAGCGTTTAAGAATATTGATGCTGGGGTTTGAACAATGTGCGGGTTGCCGGGTTCAGCTCGATTCAGTTGAGTTGGTTCATGCAAGATAAATTGAAGGTTTGGCTCAATATGTGCCTGTTGATTACAAGTCACACATGAACGTTAAAAAGAAAAATATTTCAGCTAAAGGTATGCGAATAGCATTAGAAGATTTCAGCTTAATGACTTAACGATAACGGCCAACGATAAAGTAAAGTTAGTGGCAAAGAGCCACGCTTGGATTCTCCACGCTGGAATTAAACATTGATGATTTTTGCCGGTGTTTATCTGCGCGTTAGAGTCCCGGGGATAATCAAAAATCAGGTATGTACATCAACTTAGACTGGAGTACCGCACGATACGGTCATCGCAAAAAAAATGGTAACCCGATGGTCGGATCTGGAAAATAATGTTGCAGAAATGTTTATTCCCCCTTTTATCCACTATCCGCCGAGCGCTGGCTTAACTATTTTTGGATTTCGCCTGGAACCGCAGCAGGGCGATGAATATTACATTTGAAGAAATGTAGTGGTCCCAAACCAAAAACAGCAAGAGTTTGTGGATTTAATTCCAGTATCGCTTAATTTTCCAGGAGGTATATCGACCACCGCTGGCTTAATTAGTGCGGTATTAAACGAATGTTGAAAGATTGGGGGTTTTTATTAATATATGGTTTGCTGTTAAGCAGCTTGTTAATCGTTTTGGTGGGAAATATTTTTGGCGAAATTTAATAAATCACATGCCAAGATACAGGAAAAATAATCAATCGAGTTTATAATCGAATTTGAATTACACTATAATCGCCAAAATTTAAACAATCCTGTCAATGTCTGTGCCTTCAATTTCAGTAGTCATGCCTGCTTACAATCACGAGAAATTGTGGGCGAAGGCCGTTGAAAGTGTATTGAATCAAACCTTTGGGGACTTTGAACTTATCATCGTCGATGATGGCTCGACGGATTAAAACGCCGAAGTCATTCATTCTTACCAGGATGAGCGCATTAATTATCATTATCAGTCCAACCAGGATGCGTTTAATGCGTTTGAATAATGGCATGGCAATGGCAAAGGGAGAAGATTTATTTCTATCATCAACTCAGATGATGTTTATAGTGACGTTCGCCTCGAGAGAATGAAGCAAGTGCATAGTAACACCAGCGCACAATGCCTGTTTTCAGATGTCGTTACTCATTGATGATAAAAGCGTTGCCATTACTGATAATAAATTCTGGTGGATTAAGTGGCATGAAGGCAATCGAAAATATTATTTTGATTACGACGATCTATACGCCAAAATTTTACATGCCAATATTATGGTGACGACCTCAAATTTGTTTATGACACGACAGGCTTATGAACAAGTTGGAGATTTTAAGCCGCTTCGTTATCTGCATGACTATGACTACATTTTCAGGCTATTAAATGCTTTTCCGGATGCTGTGCATTATTTAGCCAATGAGAAATTAAATGGATTACCGTTTGCACGGAAGTAATACCTTATCTGAGGCAGCGGTCATCGGACGTGAACAGGATTTAACGATAATTCGAGAAAATTTATTGAAAAAATGTCCTGAAGATTTACAGGATTATTTGAATATAGGTATTGACCGATTGGTTGCACTGGAGCATGAACTCGTTCAAGCACGGGCAGAGTTGGCCGCTGCAAAGCAAACAAAAAACACCAACGCACCATCCGCGAGCCAGGAAAGCTCGAAGGCAGGGGTGAACAAACTAATCGGCAAACTCTTTCGCTGATCAATGACTGCACCGACTTATAAAACACTAGCGCAACTCATTGCTGCGGCGGAGCAGATTATTGACCAGATAGATGTCGTTTCCTTAGATGTATTTGACACCTTATTTGTTAGACGTATTGAAAACCCGGATTTAATCAAAATTCCGGTTGCCCGCTTTTATCGCGCAAAAAACGCAGCAGTTGGACATTGATATTAGCTGGATGGAAATAGCAAACTTGCGTGATGAGATTGAAGCTGAGCAGCGTCAAATAAATGGCCAAACCTATCCCGACTTTGAGGCTAACTATGATGACTTTATGCCGCGGGTGCTGGATAAGGTATTTGCAGATAAGCTGCCGGATGGTTTTTTCGGCAGGTGGCCGATTATGAAATTCGGCTTGAAATGCCATGTTGGTGCCACGCGCTAAGTTAGTAGAGTGGATTCAATCATTAAACCAGCGTGGCAAACGCTTGTTTTTAATTTCAGATATTTATCTGCCAGCTAAATATATTCAGCAAATGGTCGTTGACAAGGGTCTTGATCAATATTTTGAAGCTATTATTTCTTCGGCTGATTCGTTTAATGCGAAGGCGTCAGGGACCGCTTATCCATTAATTCAACAAAGATTCGAGTTGGATAAAAATCGTTGGTTTCATGTTGGGGATAATCCAATTTCAGATGGAACACGGCCACAGGAATTTGGTATCGTGCATGGTGATTGACGATCCTCAGAAAGCCACCGTAAAAACATAGTCAAAAGTACAACTATTATTCAACTCATAATACGTTCTGGAAAGGGCGTAATTTACAGCAACTGATGCTGCCGTTTAGAAGCCGAAAACGGTGAACAGAACGAACTGTATGTACAGGGATTTAACCAGTTTGGATACTTGTTTGGTTACTTTATGCAGCGATTGGCCGAGCGCTGTAAAGAATTAAAAACTTAAACGAATTTATTTTTGTTCACGCGAGGCTGGCTGTTGAAACAATGCTGGGAGACTTTGCACCCTGGTATTTCCCCCACGGCGATATCCCGCAAGCGAAATATTTATACGTCAGCCGAATTGGCACTGGCCAAAGCCATGATTGGCAATACCGGGCTTTCAACCCGGGAGGTTGAAGTCGCACTGCTCCCCCGTAGCAATGACTGCTTTGCCGATGTATGCCGGATATTTGGTTTAGATTCGACAGAGTTTGAGTCATACCTTGATAAGTCAATATTGCTTTAGAAGAGATCATTGCCCAGACCGGCCCAAAGGTATCCCCTCAAAGTCGGCGCAAACTCGGATTAATGTTGATGGACTCCGGTTTTCAAGCTGTAGCTCGACAATCAGGGCAGGCAAGCCGGGATGCCTTCATCGCTTATCTCTCCAGCGAAGATTTTTTTGATGATGAATGTATTGGGCTGGTTGATATTGGCTGGCTGGGTACGATTCATAATAACTTTTTTAACACTCTGTCACATTTGCAGGATACACCTGCTATCCACGGTTTTTTGATGTGCGCCACACGTTATATTGATTATCCGAATCATCCAAACATGTATTTTGAAGGGTTGGTTCATGATCGGCACAAGTTTGAAGTTGCCGGTAGTCTTTTAGAGTATATAAAAAGTATTATCGAAGAAATTTGCCGTGCGCCACATCCTTCATTAGTCTCTTATGAACCTGATGATGAGCAAAATGGATTTAATTTATTATTTAAAGACGATAAGGACGATTCATTTCGGGCAGAACAAATTCAAACACAATACTATAAACCCCTGCAGGATGGATTTTTGCCGCAGTCGAGGCCTATGCAAAGGCGCAGGCCGTTTGTGGTTATACAACGGCCGAGTTGCGCCCTGGCTTAATATGCATTTACATCGTTTTATCGCCTATCCAAAACCAAGATGTGTTGCGTTTGCAATTAAAAGCGCATCAGGATGATTTTGCCAAACGAGATACTGCTGATACCAAAGACAAGGGGCCAAAGGGGTTATGGCAACGTTCTGCAAATGCGCTAAGATTCATCCCGGCTCTTCGATCTTACCACTTTAAAAAACATTGTATAAATTTGATGAGGTCGTTGTAGTGGCAAAAGTAATGAAATCTAATCATGAGATTTCCGGCATGGAGACTATTGCTGTTTTCCGGCAGTGGCTGGCGTACAAGCGGAATTCTTCTATTAACCTTTATGGTGGTCCTGAACTTAAAAATCTGTTTGAACTCTTTTGTCTGCACATGATCGGAAAGCTGCTGGTTAAGCTAGAGATTAACTATCCAAAAGCTTACAAAATTTACCTGCGAATAATAAACAGCCTTGTATTTAGATTTAATCACTATCGCAAAAAAATTAATCAGAAAAAAACCATGCCATCCGCAAAATGATTTTATCAAAGCGGTTCAATGATCAACCTGCAAAATATTAACTGCGACACTAAGATCGGCATATAATAACCGAGGTTAGCCAACGGGTTAGTTGTTCACAACTTGATCTTTAATATTTTCAAAATCAAGGCGGAATAAAAAAATTAATTCAAATGCATGATCTGATTAATTTAAACGATATCAAAAAGCAAGCCGATGGAGTTTGGTCGAGCAAAGCGGCAACGGATATACCCGGCTTCACAGCTTCAAAATTTATTCTCAGCTTAGTTCTATCGAAGATTTATCCAGCGATAATGGAGAATTGATTAACTTAAATGAATCTTTTCAGCAGAGCCTGATATTAAGTCCATTGCGAGCAATTATTTACGTGCCTTTGAATGGAAATCGAATCAGAGAATTTTATTGATTGGTGAGTCATCAAGTTCTGCAGCTCGTTATCTTGCTGAGCAGAATCTGATTGTTGATGTTATTCAACAAAGCGACAATTAGCACAATTAGTAGAGCTTAGAACAAAAGATTACGAGCATATTAGGGTTTTTTCTGAATCTCTGACTAAATTAGACTTTGGTAAAAATATTTACGATGTAGTCATCCTTGAGGGTGTAAGTGATGTTGTGATTAATTCGCGAGATAATGAACAGAGTTCTTATCAGCAGTTAGTACATGACTTTTTAAACAAATGTAAAAGATCATTAACGCAAGATGGGCGATATTATTAGCGGCTGATAATCGTCAGGGATTAAAATACATTACGGGGCAACGGATGAGCGAGTGCTGGAGCACTATGCGGGAATAAAAGGCTATAAAAACAATGCTTTAAAACAAAACACTCAATTTATCTGAGTGGAGAAGTTTACTCTCTCAGCTATCTTTTCAAACACAGCAAGAATATTATCTGTTCCCGGATTTTCGCTTTACAAGGGTTTTGCTGGGACGGGAATATTGCAAATCGACTCAATTATGCATTTCAACATCTGAGGGTATCCAATCAAAGATTACTTTCAATATCATACAGTTGGAGTGAATGAGATTTTATTGTATCAGGCAGCCAATGCTCACGGTCATCTGGGTGATTTCGCAAATTCATGCTTATTTATTCTTGCAAATAGCATTGAAGAGCAAACAGAATATTTAGATTTTGCTCATTTCCCAAACTTTAGCAGGCTGCCTGAATATAGTGCTAGGTAAAAAAGATTCGTGACCAGAATTCAATTGGCAGAATAATATAGTATCTAAAGAAGGAAGTCAAAAACATATAACGATATCTGAAGCTTATCATCAAGGCTGTCAATTATCTGTGCTTGGCGCAAACACTATACTCGCAGATCCGAAAGGAATAAGTTTCGAGCAGTTATTACTTAAGTATTTATCGTTTCTTGAAAAGCTAGAATCTGGTGTGATCTCAGGGATGAATATGATGCGATTGCAAATAATATTATTGTGGATGACGATGGACGATATCATCTGATTGATCGGGAATGGGAGAATGTTGATCAAAAAGTGATACGGAATTGTCTTTTTCAGGGCAATCGTCCATTTTGCTTTGAGAAATGATTCGATTTTTCATTATTTCAGCTGGATAAATCATCTGACAACTCTGGGTGATTTTTTGATTTATTGCTTCAAGGCAGTTGGCTTGAAGACTGATCTTGAAGTCTCGATAAATTACGATCCAGAGACTGCGAATTTCTCGAAGTTGTTCTGGTGATGCCGAGGAATATCAATTAGATGATATTTCAGTAAATCTGCATCAATAAAACATATTAACCCTTTTTATCAGTTGGAGGCATGAAGGCGAATATTACAGTCAACAACAGATTTGTTTTGCGAGCAAAAGCAGGAACTGAGAAGCAGCTTTATTTTATAGATTACCAGAGATGGAGAGAAAAGTAGCCGCTTTAAGATTTTTTCCATTTGAAGATTTGAGAGCAGCTAGTATGGTTATTATTCCGTTCATAATGTAGTAGTATCTTTAGTTGACAAAGTTGGCATCAGCGTGTAATTCTATGTCTGGATTCTGCTGATGAAATCAATGAATCAACGTCCACGAAGGTGTCTTTTATAGCAAAAAGATGACCAGAGTGTGTTTATGTTCAACAATAATAATACATTCCTTGAATTTGAGGTTCCAACTATGAATTGCAAAACAAACGAACAATTACAGGTAGAAATTGATTTCAGACTGAGTCCAGCCATGATTATGAAATCCCCGGGCATAAATATGGGTGGTGGAACGAAAATAGAAGAAAGTTTGGTTTGAAAGATGGCAATTTCGGTCATTAGAAAGGAAATTCAGCAAACAACTAAAGAATGGAAATGCAGGCCCCCAGAATTTGGCGTTTATTTGGCAGCATTCGTGATCATTTAAGATTAGCGGCCACCCTGAAAAAAATTTTATTGAAAAATTTGTCATTTATCAGTCGCTTTAAAGGATCAAAGATAGAGTTGTAATTCATCTGATTAAACAGAGTTCATTTCATGCAATGACCCCCTCGGTTTTACGTCAAAAGCTAAATTTCTTTAAATCCATGCTTTAACCTCAGCCAACCGCATAGGCGATCATCGCACCGTTGTCATTTCAAATTCTGGCGAGGGGTAAAAAACGTTACCCTTTAGTTTTTCAGCAAATGTTTGCTTTAATGCATTATTCGCACTGACGCCGCCCGCGATAACAAGTTGTTTAAATTTCCCTGTTTGTTTGAGCGCACTTTTTGCATTTGATCATTAACGTGTCAATCACTGCTTGTTGAAAGCCGGCGGAAATACCCGCTTTTTTCCCGGTTCGGGTTTTGACGATTGGTATGTGTACGGACGTGGTTTTTAAACCACTGAAACTGAAACCCAGTCCGGTCGTTTGGTCATTCGGCCTCGGCATTTCAAACGTTGGGATCGCCAAGCTTGGCCAATTTGGAAATTTTCCCGGCCCGCCTGGATAGCCGGGGATCCATTAATTTTGCAGTTTTATCAAAGCTTCACCAACCGCGTCACCCAGTGTTTGTCCTAGTAACTCGTAGTTGGAGAAGCCATCGCCCTTGACCAGCATGGTATGACCCCAGAGACAAAAATGCGATAAAGGGGATAGTCAGGTTTATTTCTTCCAGATGGGGGAGAGCAGAGGGCCTTCCATATGATGAACCCCGATGGCAGGTATTTTCAGTGCAAAGGCCAGGCTACGGCGACGGATCCCACCACAAAACAATGCACACTTAACCGGGCCTTGGTATACGCAAGCCCCGAGCTGATCCTTGCTGATACCCGCATCTTGAAAAAACGCTTCAATTAAGGGCATTAATTTGCGAATTGGTCGCGGGCGGCCAACTCCGGCACTCACCCCCAAAACGGTGGTGTATTTTCAATTTGAGAGCAGCATGGTGACAAAAGCCCTCTTTCGCTGTCAAAAACGCGACGCCGGTGTCATCACAAGAGGTTTCCAACCCAAAACAATCATGGTTTTGATTGTACAATCTAATTTAAGCATATAGAATAGCCGCCCCTTAAGTATAAACAATCCCCCGGAGTGTGATTTTAATCCCAAGTGTTCGCATTAGACAGGATAAACGTTTGATTTAATCCTGCGTCGTTTCCGCCGTTCTTGTGAAAAGGCGGTATTTTTATGAAGTTCGCCGCCGCGAATTTTATGAAAAGCCAACCACTGTGCGCAAGCGCAAAGCCGCTGCGGCAGTTAAACGTAAATTTTTAAAAGCGTTCAAACAGACAAAACACCGCGCGTACGTCTTTATTAATATTAATCCCGGGCATAACCGTTCTGAGTGTCGACCGGGGAGCGCATTAAAAGCATGAGTACACTTAAAAAAAAAGTCGTCACGATATGAAAGCCGCGATGCGCGACAAAGATAGCGCTCGGCTTGAAGTGATTCGTATGTTGCGTGCGGCTATTCAGCGCAAAAAAGGTGGATGACCGGTTGAGCTTGGTGATGAAGAAAGTCTGGCGGTGATCCAAAACAAATAAACAAGGGCCCAAAGATCAATCAAACAGTTCGAGCAGGGGAAAATCGACAGGATCTTGCCCAAAAGAAAAACCGAGTTGCCATCATGCAACAGTATATGCCTGAGCATTTCCGCCGAGGAATTGCAAACGCTGGTCAGAAGCGCTGGCGCCACCGGGGCCCCATCACAAGACATGGCAAAGTATCGGTATGCTTAACCAAGTTCCCGGGCCCGGGCCGACATGGGCCAGCTCAGCCGATGATCAAATCAGCGTTAGGGCCCTGGACAATTCTTTAATCGCAGCGTTGTACCTGCTGCATAAATCATGTTTTAATGTCAGCTGCATGAGCAGAATTATTTAACTATGGAGGCCCTATCCCCCAAACTTTATTGATGGCTTCTCGGACGAGTTGACATTGTCGATGTGGTTGATTCAAGAGTGCCATTAAATCAGCCGGGCGCGGCGATACAAGGCCTGTTGTCCGTTTCACGAGGAAAAAACCCCATCTTTTACGGTCAGTACCCATAAGCAGTTCTATCCCTTTTTTTGGTTGTAGTGAACACGGCATGCTGTTGGGGTTCTTTTAATGAATTACGCCCATTTGACTTTTGTTGAAGCGATGAAGAATGGCGGCGCTTGTTGGTTGTCGATATTCCTTACGAGCAACGAGTATTACCGCCCCAACCTCTGACTCAGATAATCTGCTTGAATTGCTCGAGAGGCAAACCCAATTTTTAAACTTCAGTCCCCAGATGATTCACCACTGGCAAGGCAGACGATTGATATCTCAAAAACAGAGGTCTAAGCGGTGAAACAGCGCGAAATTTTGAAATGGCCTGGCGCCCGATAGCTGGGATGAGTTGGCAAAAAAGCTAGGCAAAGACGACGTGACCCTAAAAAAGCTCGAAAAAGCAGGGTTGGTGAATCAACGCGACCAACGGTGGTTATTATGATCGTTTCCGGGGTCGAGTCATGTTTCCCATTCACGATTTCAAAGGCCGTGTAGTAGCGTTCGGTGGGCGTGTCATTGGGAGATGACGAGCCGAAATACCTGAACTCACCGGAAACCCCTGTGTTTCACAAAGGCAGTGAGTTGTATGGCCTGTTTCGCAGTCGCGGGTGAAATAAAGAATGCCGGTTTTGCGCTGGTGGTGGAAGGTTACATGGATGTGATCGCACTGGCCAATTTGAGATTAAAAATGCCGTGGCAACACTTGGCACGGCGACAACCCGTGCTCATCTTGATCGTTTATTCAGATATACGATGAAATCGTATTTTGTTTTGACGGTGATAAAGCCGGTGGCGGGCGGCCTGGCGGGCACTTGAAAATGCGTTGCCAGTCATTACTGCGGGGAGACAAGTTTAAGTTTCTATTTTTACCGCAAGGGCATGATCCCGACTCATTGGTACAGGAAAAAGGCAAGCAAGGTTTCGAAACTCTAGTGCAAGAAGCCATGCCATTATCTGAATTTTTACTCACCCATCTTCAACAACAAACCGATCTTAGCCATTTGGAAGGACGTGCACGGTTATTGTCTTTAGCTAAACCTTATCTCGAAAAACTGCTCGAAGGCCCGCTTAAAACAATTGCTTATCGAACAACTGGCAAATATGGCCAAGACTGATGTCAACACAGCTCAGGCACAATTAAAAGGGAATACTACTGTGGCAGAAGAAGTAATTTAAGAGGCAAAATCCTATCCGTAATAGCAAACCGAATCCTTAAGTCTGATGGCCAAGGCCATTAGTTTATTAATTCAATATCCTCGCTTAATCAAGCATGCCTTGATGACATCAAAAAGCTCAACGGTCTTGACTCAGGGGGGGGATTTATTATTAGATGTCTCTAAATTACTAACCACAAATCCACAGATAAACACGGCGGTGATTCTTGAGCGATATAGAGACACTGCACAACATAAACGCTTGAAAAACTGGCAATGCAAACCCATTTACTTTCAAGTACAAATAACGCAAACACTGACCAATTGGCCGCTGAATTTAAGGATATATTGCACAATTTGAACAGTCAGCGATTCGATCTTCAGCGAGAGCAAATCTTGGCAGATCAACAATCTGGCCGACTTGACCAAAAAGAAGCGGCTAATTTATTGATAACTATAGAGAATCAACGCCGGAAAAATAGCGACATTTGACACAAAAAACAACTATAATAGCCGGTCTTTTTGGCTGCCTTATGGGCAGTTATTCAATCGAATAGGGTAAATCTCTACGGATGAGCAAAGATTCAGAAAGCAAACGTCTTGAGCTAAGAAAATTAATTCTTTTAGGTAAAGAGCGCGGATTTTTAACATTCGCGAGATCAATGATCACTTACCGGAAGACATGAACGAGACAGATCAGATCGAGCAGAGTCGTCAACATGATCAATGACATGGGCATTGATGTGTTTGATAAAGCGCCAGATCCTGACAGTTTGCTGATGAAAGCTGAAAATCCGGATGATGAAGAGGCCGTTGAAGAAGCCGATACGATTTTAAAGACGGCGGTTGAAAGTGAATTTGGTCGCACCACCGATCCTGTGCGCATGTACATGCGTGAAATGGGTACGGTTGAACTATTAACGCGCAAAGACGAAATCGCCCTGGCAAAACGTATCGAAGACGGTATCAAGCAAAGTACTGAGGCGATTTCTCAGGTTCCTTCGACTATTTCTCACATCGTTGCTTTGAGCGATAAAATTGCCGCCGAAGAAATGAAGCTCACTGATTTGATCAACGGTTTTGTTGTCGAAGATGTGCTGGATGAGCATGGCGAGATCGCCATTCCCACCCCTGTTATTCCAACGCGAAGACACAAGCTGACAAATCAGATGATGACGAGACGATGAAGATGAAGAGCCAGTAAGATACAGGACCTGATCCAGAAGAAGCGGCAGCACGTTTCAAGAAAATCAAATCCAGCTATAACAAGATGGTTCGGGCGCTTGAAAAAAGTGGCCCTGGCGGCAGGACTGTAAACAAACATAAAAAAGACAGCAGCGAAGAGTTCATGCAAATTCGCTTTTTGCCGCGAATTATTGATGACTTGGCGGTTTTAGTCAGGATATCAATGGACAAAGTCAGGCGAATTGAGCGCGAAGTCACCGAAATCTGCGTTAATCGTATTCGTATTCCACGTAAAGATTTCATTGAAAAGTTTGTCGGCAATGAAGTTGACGAAAAAGTATTCGTAAACCTGGGCAAGCTTAAATCTGCTAACAAAGAAGCTTATAAAGAATACAAGGACAAGCTCAATGAACTGCAAAAACGACTCATCGATATTCAGTTTGAAACGGGCTTAACCATTAAAGAGCTTAAAGACATTAACCGTCGCATCAGCATCGGTGAAGCCAAGGCCAGGCGTGCTAAAAAGGAAATGATCGAAGCGAACTGCGCTTGGTTATCTCAATTGCGAAAAAATATACCAATCGTGGTTTGCAGTTTTTAGACCTGATTCAGGAAGGTAATATCGGTTTAATGAAAGCGGTCGATAAATTTGAATATCGCCGCGGCTATAAATTTTCGACTTACGCGACCTGGTGGATTCGCCAGGCGATTACCCGTTCGATCGCTGACCAGGCCAGAACCATTCGAATTCCGGTGCACATGATTGAGACGATAAACAAACTTAATCGTATTTCCCGCCAGATCCTGCAGGAAAAAGGCCGTGAGGCACTGCCTGAAGAATTGGCCGAAAAAAATGGAAATGCCGGAAGATAAAATTCGTAAAGTGTTGAAAATCGCCAAGGAACCGATTTCCATGGAAACCCGGTGGGTGAGATGAAGATTCGAACCTGGGTGATTTTATTGAAGACAAAAACGCTACGAGCCATTGGAGGGTTGCAACCCGAATGGTCTTAAAGATGCAACTACGGTATTTTGGAAATTTATTGAAGAAAAGTGAAACAAAAGTATTCGCATGCG
>JAFLJL010001352.1:0-7500 GCA_018398815.1 Conus ventricosus | reverse complement strand
CCTGAGGAACAAAGGGCAAAGAAAATAACATTCCATCTTCTTATGCAAGTGGTATGTGCATAAAGTCTGCTACTCTGCATTAACCACCACTGGCAAACAGTCAAACAAGCACCCCTCCCTGGTATAGTGGTTGGAATTACAGGCCATAGGGTCAACTGGAAATCTGGGTTCAAACCTCACTATCTTGAAAGGTTTTTTTCCTCAAGAGGCTGTTACCCACAGTGTTGTCCAGAGCACTGTAGGCTCAAAACAGAAGACCAGAATGACACAAAAGTATACCTAATTACTTTTCCCTATATATCCTTAACTACAGGCTTCAGAGCTAGGCTCCATGTGTACACAAATTACCAACTAGCACTGGACTCTAAGTGCTGGCCAAGTGTTCAGCATCATGTAGAATCATTTATTCATGATCTAAAAGCACAACTACTTTCAGGTTTCAATCTTCATGTACAATGATTTATCTAAAAATGTTAATTATCATAATATCAAACAACGTCAGAGGTCTAATTAGTACAGAAGTTAAAAAATGTGTACATTGTTTAACATGCTGTGTGTCAATGTTTGATGAACATGCACAGTACGCCTCCACAAAGAAGAACCGGCTCCCCTGATATGTGTACAGATTGATGTTAGGGAATTTGTCTCTGAGAGTGAGTAAATTCCTCCCATTTCCTGACCAACACTGCCAGGACATCATTACACAGCAACCACTAATCAATGATTCTCCACAAATAATTACACACTGGGTATTTAAACTACCAGGGCCATGTGACTTTAGCACCCTGCCGACAAACTATGAGGCGCCCAATTATAATTGCAACAGAACGCAGATTTCTAATTCTAGGCCTCAAAATTTAAACTTTAGCACCCCGCCGACAAACTGTGAGGTGCCAAATCATAACTGCGACAGACCGCAGATTTCTAAGCGTCAAAGTTTAAACTGGCACAGAGTTGTAACTTTAGCAGAACGCAGACCTTTCTTTTGCACCTTCATTCAAGAGAAAATACACAGGCCACTAGCTTGACAATTTGATTTCATGTTTTTCTTTCCTATTGAAAGAAAAATTTATACTGAATACTACTAGTCATTGGTCTCACTTTCCCCAGTCATGAGATGGCATCCACCTGTCTAAATCCTACATGGTGAAAGGGTTAATGGAGTGAACGATGAAAGGGAGAGAATCTCCGAAAACCTCTCATGTTTCTCCCTTGCTTAAATCTTTGCACTGGCTTCCTGTTGAAAAACGCATCAAGTACAAACTTTCTTTGCTCTGTTACAAGGCATTGGATGGCCTCGCTCCATCTTACCTCTCTAAACTTCTGTCGACCTATACTCCTTCCAGACAGCTTCGCTCTTCCTCTGACACTCGCATTATGCAGATCCCTCATTTTCGGGCCAGAACACTTGGTGAACGTTCTTTTACTTTTCAGGCTCCTTCCTGCTGGAACAATCTCCCTTCTGCACTCCGAAACTCAAACAGTCTTTCTTCTTTCAAGTCCTCCCTCAAAACAACTCTCTTCAAAACATAATTTTTCTGCTCCTTCGCTGGTGTGTGGGTGTGTGCGTGTGTGTGTGTGTGTGTGTGTGTGGTGTGTGTGTGTGTGTGTGTGTGTGTGTGTGTGTGTGTGTGTGTGTGTTGTGTGTGTGTGTGTGTGTGTGTGTGTGTGTGTGTGTGTGTGTGTGTGTGTGTGTGTTAGGGCTTATTGCTGTAAGCGCTTAGGGCTTTTGTTTAAGATTAAGCGCACTAAATGTTCCTTATTATTATTATTATTATTATTATTATGCAGTGAACGGGTCAAAGGCAGACAGACTTAAAAGAAGTGAATCTTATCTGTAAAAATGTAAAAGGTGGTGGATATTATGTGGTGAAAGGGTTATCAGGAGCAAATGTTATAAAAAATGCAGTGAAAGAGTTAAAGGCTACAAATGTTGAAATCCTGCACAGGGAAAAGTCATGTCAGGGAAAGGATTAAAGGGTTCGAATCTTTACTTAATTTGAGTCTAAGGCTCTTCACTGGAAGACCTGATCACTATCATCATTCTATAAAAACAACAGAAAGCTGCAAGCATAGACAGCACACAGCTCTGTGGTGTCTCTCTGAATTCTAACAACACACATCAGAAATACAAGAAAGACATTTTAAAAACAAAGAAGTCTTGTCCGTTCTACAGACCTCGGCGCCAAGGCTCTTGAGCTGTGCTAACTGGGCCTCAATTTTGCTCCGCCCCACCATGCACGAGATGCCAAAATTGCGCACTTCTTTGCGTGCTGTCTCCAAATCTAAGGTGACCTCACTTGTTAATTTCTTCAGGGATGGGGCTTTCACTGGCTGCTGAGGGTGCTGGGACTGAGGCTTCATCTTTCTCTGCAGAAAAAACAACAACATGCTGATGATATCATTAGTGAACAGTCCGATTCAAAAGTTCCCTCACAATGCAAAATGTAAAGATCCATGGCTGAATGAAGTCACATTAGGGAGGGAGAATGAGAACATGTATCATAAACTGTTTTAATTCACAGCCACTTAAGCCACTTAAGGTGTAATGTAGTTCAGTATTATTTCCACAGCACCAATTTCTGCTGCCATGGTGAACAAAAAACAAACAAACAATGGCACATAATTCCAAATGTGTAATCACTTGTGCTACCCATTCACAGCTAGCCTGTGCATACACAATGAAGTTAAAAGGTCCACAAAAGAGACCTGGAAACTTTTTTTTTTTTTAAGAAACAGAAAAAAAGGAATTCCAAAGCTTTTTCACTTAACATCCTCACCTAACATGCACACAGTAACAACAAAAGAAATGTACTTTCTGAATAAGATTCACTGCACAAATTTACATGTACTGGAGACCAGCAAAGCCTGATCTTGAAAACTTGTGCATGCAGTACAAACACAATTCATGGGGCTCTAAATAATGCTGAGTTCCTTTACAAACTTGTCATTTGAGCAACAGAAGTGATTGAACTGTAGTGATGCATGGGCACAGCTTCTCAGAACTACATGGTTCCAAACAAAATCAGAACTGGAGACATGCCTTCCTTTAATTTTAAACATTACTCATTCACCACCAGCAGCCAACAGGAAAGCTTTGGGAAACACACAAACAGATACCAAACACTTACAGCTCAAGAACATACCAAGAAGATACTCTGACTAACACAACTAAGAGGCCTGGCTGACATATCCTAGTGTAGTTCTGTAAACTCTTGCTGTGGATGATCATCTCATGGCTTGATCCAACACCAGACACAACAATCCCTCTCTGGTCCAGCACCCAGGAAATCAGCAGTTCTCCCAGATTCTCTTCTTCACTGTACTCACTGGATGAAAGGCTTTCATCAGAAAGTCGGAGGGGGAGGGGAGGGGGGGGGGGGTGTATAGTGATGCATGGACACACTAACAAACCCAAAACTACACACTTATAAACTCAGTTGGAACCAGGAGTGCACCTCACCTGAGAAATATTCACTTGCTACCAGCATACGATACGGAAGAAGAGCCCGGGAAAACACACAAGCAGATCAGCACCTAAATCCTAAAGGAAAAGCATCTATGGCTGCAGCCTCCAGGGATTTACCCACCCTCTTCCTCCCTCCCTCCTCCACACCATACCATACCAAAAGGACACAACCAACATGATCAAGAGGCTTTGCTGACATACTCTACACTGGTTCTGTCAGCTCCCGACCTTGACCTAGCATCAGAGACAAGAGCCTCCCTCTGGTCAAGCACCCCATCGACAGGCAGTGCTCCCACAACTTGGGGCACTTACCTGAAAGAGGAAACTGCACTCTTTATGTCAACCCTCTGAGCATGGCTAGCTACCAGATGCCTTTCTGAAAGAGGAAACTGCACTCTTTATGTCAACCCTCTGGGCATGGCTAGCTACCAGATGCCTTTCTGAAAGAGGAAACTGCACTCTTTATGTCAACCCTCTGGGCATGGCTAGCTACCAGATGCCTTTCTGAAAGAGGAAACTGCACTCTTTATGTCAACCCTCTGGGCATGGCTAGCTACCAGATGCCTTTCTGAAAGAGGAAACTGCACTCTTTATGTCAATCCTCTGGGCATGGCTAGCTACCAGATGCCTTTCTGAAAGAGGAAACTGCACTCTTTATATCAACCCTCTGGGCATGGCTAGCTACCAGTATGCCTTTCCAGGCAAGGACACTGAATTCTCTGGGGACGAAGAGCCCTGACTGGGGCCCCAGCTTGCACACACATTTTGGACGAAGGGCCCCAGTTGGGGTTTTGTACAATTTGAAGTTATGAACAGGCACCCACCTCGCAGATGACATGTTAATCTAATTTGAATATTCATTGACCTTTCCCCTTTTGAAAGCAACCAATGGTTGCAGAAATTTTCACCAGGTGAGCGAGCCACAGGGTGTTTTCGCAAGTCACTAAAGTGACTATCCATGTATTCAATGCGTGTCAACAATAGCGTCTCAACTCAGTACTCCTCAACAGCAAACCCCAGAGAGAAGTTATCATTGTCAGCATTTCACTGCCTTAGCAGTGTTACAATACCTCAGACTGAAGGTTCAGACATTGAGGAAGACTTTGACAACAGTAATGTGAATTTTCTTGAAAGTGGAGGTGAGAGAAGTTCAGATTCTGAACTCAAACTAGTGGCACTGATAGCTGAGGCCGGTGACAAGAGTGGAGAGGGTAGTGGTAATATAATGATCGCGCAGGACAGGCCGACCAGAGAGGAGTGTATGTGTCGGACATGACAGAGGAGACTTTTCGCGGTTCATGATTCAAGATTGGCATCAAGACCTTCGATTTGTTCCTGTTCTGTTATCTTTCAATGGTGAACATGGCTTACTTAAGTTACTCACTTCACAAGAATGCCACATCCTTTCCAGTTCTTTTCAGCTGAAAATGCATCATCTGCCACCATGTGGTCTAGTTCAGACTTTCCGGCAAGGAGTATACATTTGATTATTTTATCATCCTATTACTGTTCATGTTTGTTTTTTCTGTCTCACTCACACTATATGTGTACACATAATCACACACACACACACACACACACACACACACACACACACACACACACACACGTGCACACACACACACACACACACACACACACACAGTAATGACAATGATGAATTTATATTGCATATTCAAATATTGACATATATATATATATATATTTCTGTATTTTCTGGGGACAGAATGGGTAAGTAAAATAAAAATAAAAACGTTTTTTTACAGAGATAATGATTTATTGTGCTGTTGTGTCAGGTGCAGTTGCTGTTCTGCAGTGGGTGGATATGAAGCCAGTCCATGTCATCACCACCAAGGTCAACCCGTCCCCCACACCATGACAGATGTGAGCATAAGCTGTGGGCAGTTCAGCAAACCCCTGGCTGTCAGGACAACATTCAACAACATGGCTGGAGTGAACTAAATAAAGTCAGACAAATACATAGACGAACAATCTAATAGTGGGGGAAAAAACAAGTGCAGGCCAACAACTGAACTGTCTTCATAGTACTTAATGACTTGGCAAAGATTTGGACGGGACTTAAGGAGTGGTTTGGTTTCATTTACTACTCTTCACTGGCTGCTTTGGGGGTGCTATTGGATTCTTTTTTGCACCCTTGGTGGTGAGAACACCACAGTATTATGGACTGTGGTGTGTCTCTCTTTGACGCCAGGAGCGCAGACACAACCAGCCTTGTCCCCCTGATGAGTTCCGACCCAGCGGACGAAAGGCCTCAGAGCAGGCAATACAAATATATACTGCCTTTAAAAGGGATTGCGATGGTTCCCTTATGCAGCTTGTGAAGAGTTTTCATATCTGTAACCTATTTTCTTAATTTCATGTTCCCAGTTTCTCTATCTTCAAACTCCCCTCCCTCCCCCCCCCCCCCCCCCCCCCCCCCCCCACACACACACACACACACACACACTCCTTAAGTCCAAATCTTTGCCAAGTCATTACTATGAAGACAGTTCAGTTGTTGGCCTGCACTTGTTTTTTCCCCCACTATTAGATTGTTCGTCTATGTATTTGTCTGACTTTATTCAAGTTGAAAAGGCTGTGCCAGTCTTGAATAAAAGTTACTCTGTCAGTCTGTGTTAGGTTTTCTTATGGGAGCAAAAAATACCCCACTTGTTCTCAGTGAGAGGGTTGAGCCGATCAATTACGAAGTACCCGTATAATGTACATATAACACAAGAGTACAACTTACTTCATTTTTTTCGTCTACCTTCCTTCTGCGTGGATTATGAAACACAAAAACTTCAACTTCTCTCGATTTCCCTTGGCTATCAACAGCGGTTTCCACATGCTTCGTAGTCGCCATTTTTGTTTTGATCGGACAGGAAGTAGTTATTTGTCTTTTTAGGGAAACCTTATGAAAGTGTTTTAGACAGACGCAGAATAAGACAGGATATTTGTCAAATCCTTCTTTCCAAAAGTGATATGAAGAGATATGGAGGGTACAGAGTGAACATCTTCCCCATCCACACGAGGGCAGGGCACTCCTTTTCAGTTGTAGAACAGTTCTGCTCTGCAAGTAGCTTTCAACTGTTCTCTGGCATCAGGTCTACTCTATTGTGGATATCAGATCCTCAGGTGTGTGTGTGTGTGTGTGTGTGTGTGTGTGTGTGTGTGTGTGTGTGTGTGTGTGTGTGTGTGTGTGTGTGTGCGTGCGTGCGTACGTGCGTATGTGCGTGCGTGTATGTGTGGAGAGAGAGAGAGAGAGAGAGAGAGAGAGAGAGAGAGAGAGAGAGAGACAGAGAGAGAGACAGAGAGAGAGAGAGACAGAGACAAGACAAGACAAGACAAGACAAGACAAAATTCTTTATTTACGAGGATAACCTCAAATGGAGCAACCACATCAGCGGCATCACCAAAAAAGCGAATAGCACCCTTGGATTCCTCCGGAGAAACCTCCACCACTGCCCATCAACCTGCAAACGTAACGCCTACCTGGCCCTAGTCCGTCCCCTCCTTGAGTACGGGGCGTTGGTCTGGGACCCGTATCAGAGACAGGATATTGATAAGATTGAACGCATTCAGCGCACTGCAGTGCGCTTCATCGCAAGCAACTATCGCTATACCACCCCTGGCTTTGTTACGGGCCTCCTGACACGACACAACCTCCCGACCCTCCAGGAACGACGTGAACAACTCCGCCTGACCTTCTTCTACAAGGTGGTTGAGGGGCTGGTGCCGGCAATACCTCCTCATCAGTTCTTGACACCTCAAAGAGCTGGCCGCATGATCAGACCCAGACGTGACGCAGCAGACTATGTAATCAACAACCCTGTTGAAAACTACATTAGGAACAACGATCGGTGTTTCTTTGTACCACGTTGCCAGTCAGATCAATATAGGCAGTCCTTCTTCCCACGCACCATAATAGCGTGGAACCACTTGGACAATTCGGTGGTCCACTCGCATCCACTGATTTATTCAAGAGGGCGCTGACCACCAAGCGCCATTAACAACCTTCGCTGCGCGCACCC